>JAQMYM010000013.1:2069723-2097692 GCA_030014255.1 Parauchenoglanis ngamensis
CCTTAACCTTCACTGCTCACTTGTATAAAAAAAAAAAAAAGATGTATGTAAGTCGCTCTGGATAAGGGCGTCTGCCAGATGACGTAAATGTAAATGTACAAATCATATACAAAAAGCAAATATCTCCAGAGCGAAAGCAGATCAATTCCCAAAACAAACTACCACAAAAATACAACTAGCAACAAATAAGTTTAATGTACAGGCTATCAAGGGATCTTTATGTTTAAGCTGCTTGTTTTAGATAGCAAAAAAAAAAAGAACATTTTGTTTGTGTCATGAAGTCCATAAGGATACGGAACTTTCTGGAATAATGACTGTCTAAAAAATATAGTAGAGATTTAGTGTAGAGACGAGACTTTTTTGGAGAATTCGTTCCAAAACCTTCGCCCAACTCACTCAGATCAATCACGGAGGAGCGACTCCGTGCGTCACGTACTGTAGTAGCACGAAGTTCTAGCTCTACTTACGCGTCTGCCAGTAATCTTCATAATCTCACATCACCGCTTAATCGAAATTAATTTTCGCCCGGGCCCCGGCTTCAGATTCCGACGATAAGTCGTTCTCATACCCAGACGGAAAATTTAAATTTAGGGATTTTGAATACAGAGCGCTTCCGATGCGCCTCCATGAAAGAAAATACACCGAATGAATGAGAAAAGCAGATAATTGAAATGATAAATCAAGACGAAATGCGGGGATATGCATTCATTACGGCCTCCTCATGGTTTGCAAACGAGCGCAAAGGGCGAGAAGAGGGTCTTTTATCTGTTCGGTGAGCAATTTGTTTTCTGTCTCGCTCGCTCTTTTTTGCTACTCCGCTTGGGAGGCTGGATTAGCGACGTCTTCGCACCTTTAGTGTTCCCTCGGGGCCACCGTCCTGTCAATCAAGTTGAACGTCACCTGACAGGAAATGAGATAAGGCCAGGAGAGGGAGCATGGGGGGCTGACAGGAAGGAGCGGCTTAGAAATAAGGCTGTTTGCGTGGTGGAGTTTTATTCGCCGGCCATACACGCTTGACAGCTTGGTGTTTTTTTTTCATCGGAAAGGGCTTTGGCAAGGGACGAAAACACACGGGGTCGAACAGGGCGAGAGCAACAAACATCGAAAAACAACAACTGACAACGTGATGGTGGTTCATCGCTTTAGCCTTAAAACACTATTGCTAGCAAGTGTCAAGTGTCATACACGCCAAAATATATTTACACCGTTAACTCATGAATGAAGGCCGATCATCATGAAGCTGGTCAGTATCAGATTGTGACCTTGTTTGACCTTTCAGTGTCCACCGTGGCGGTGACCCAGGTCTCCGCGGTAACCAGCGACGCTGCAGGCTCCTCTTACTCCATCAGCGGAATTCTGGGAATCAGCTCGCCGGCTGACGCTAGCAAGAGAAAGAGAGATGAAAGTAAGAACGGGTGTTTGTGTGGTTTTTTTCATCCTTTATATAAACCACAGTTAGCGTTTTTTATTATTTACATTCCAGAACATATCAGCTAGTACGCAAACACATTTCCTTCACGCACCCACACACACACGCACACACATATGGCACAGATGGAAGGAGTTGAACATTGACAGATGTATCGGGGCAGGGGGATTGGACACCGCTGACACGTCTTAGACAAACATCTCTATCCAGCGGAGACGCCGTGAGTGTACGTGTGCGAACATGTACATTAAAATGCCATCTATGGGTAGACCCCTGCTGCACGTGAAGCAGCGCCAGATGCCACACACACACACGCACACAGCAACGCAGACACAACAAACTGCAGTTGATAGATAAACAAGATACAATTGTCTTTTTTTTCCTTTTCAAAAACACCCCCACATCACGTTATACTGACTGTTGTTATGGTTACCTCTTAGAGGATTTAATAT
Organism: Parauchenoglanis ngamensis; assembly: GCA_030014255.1. NCBI lineage: Eukaryota > Metazoa > Chordata > Actinopteri > Siluriformes > Auchenoglanididae > Parauchenoglanis > Parauchenoglanis ngamensis. Next base: position 2,071,605 of record JAQMYM010000013.1, read on the forward strand.
TTTTTGTTCTTTTTTTCCGTTCTCAGTACTAATCATTTCCTTCGATGCAGTTCAAATAGCCGGCCAACTTTCAGTCATTTAGAGACACAAAATGCCGCCCAAACCTCTAGTTATGCTAGTTAAATAAAATAAATAAATAAATATAAAAAAAAGGAAACATTGTAAGCTATTGTAAATGATACATATTGTTATATTGCAGGTATGATGAAAATGCCAAAGTGAAATCAAACAGCGAACAAATCAAAAGCATCGATTCACAGAACATGTCCTTTGTCGACAGGATGCGTTTTATTCAACAGCGCTGTTAAATTCCTGATTCTGATTGGTCAGATTGGCGTTGATTCATTTTCTATAACAGTAGCAGGTAGTGAAAGTAGCGCAGCTGCAAAGCACAGGTTTACGCTAAAGTGCTCGCTCTGATACGTTATCGTCGCTATAGCAACTGTTAATCCTCACGGCGGATGCTGCGCAGAATGGAACGCCAGGTCTAATAGTAAACACATACGACACTTGTTATTTAACAAAGAACGTATAATGTGAATGTTTATTTAACATGCATGGAATGAGTCTCCAGTGTCAGTGCTTTGTCTTTGTTACAGTTGCGACTTTAAGTTTTCCGATACGGGAAAGTTTTTGCGGTTTGCCTGTCTTTTCTCTTATTAGCCTCAAGACAAAGTGAAGCAACGACTGTCTATAGAGTAGCTACTGATAAAAGGAACTAACTTGTTTCATGAACTATAAACGGATAACCCGTATGACGTGACGTTCTTTAACAAGCAAAAATTGTAACAGTTGATAAATAGCTGTGGTACAAGAGGAATGGTACGATTCAACACATGCTTTTATAGGAAAGTAGTTTTCCATTAACGCCTCATAACAGGCTCAAGTATAAATGAAGATTTGAAAAGAAAGCGAGTCTATTTCGCAGTCTGTGACCTGCTACCGACTCTCACTTACGTAAGCCACACACACGCTCTGACACATACGAACTCTAACACACACACACAGGTTGATCGATGCACCAATTAGAGCGATGTGTGCCAGTTTAATTAAAGCAGCAGCAGACCGGTGACAGAGAGAGAGAGAGAGAGAGAGAGAAATGAATTTGTGTGTTTAATTGACATGGTGGGACTGCAGGTGGTCAGGTCCCTGACAGTGAGATACGCTCACACACACAGCCGTTTGTGTGTGTGTGTGTGTGGGTGTGTTCTGAGAGGGGTTCACGTCTGCTCATTGATCGTCTGTGTTTGAGACTGTGTGAGAAGGTGTATGTTAATATGGTTTGAATGTACAGTATGTATAATTCTAAACCATGTGGGACCTGAGCGATGGTGTATAAGTGTGTGTTTGTGTGTGTGTGTGTGTGTATTCAGTGGTGCAGTTCGGTGTGACTCGCAGCTGCTCAGAATGGTAAAGGAACCAGAAAAAGGGAGGGACATGAGAGAGGCTTAGGATTGTGTGTGTGTGTGTGTGTGTGTGTGTGTTTGGGGAAAGCCCCATGGCGACCTGGTGACCTCAGCCAGCCAGAAGGGAAGTGGGAGGAAAGGCAGAACTTGACTTGTGGGGCCTCCAAAAAAGAGGCATTGTGTCTGAGGAGAACATGGAGGAGAGGACGTGGTGGAGAACATGGGAGATAAGAGAAGATGGAGCTCATGGGAGAGAGGAGGAGAAGATGATGGGAAGAGAGGAGAGGAGTTGTGGAGAGGGAGGAGGGATGAAAGGAAGTGAGCAAAGGAATGGAGACAAAAGATGAAAGGAGGTAAGAGAGAGAAGAGAACAGGGGAGAGAGAGGTGAAATGAAGACCAGAGAAGAGAACCGAGAGATGAAAGGCAGAGAGAAGAGGAGGAAAGAGAGAACATGGGTGAGAGATGAAAGGAATGGAGGAAAAGAGGAGAGAAGAGAAGAGAAGTACAGGAGACAGAGGAGATGGGAGTGAGAAAATACGAGAGACAAAAGATGGCAAAGGTGTATAAATGAAGGTTAGAAGAGGAGAGATGAGATGGTGGACGCAGAAAAAAATGTAGGAGAGGAGATTTGTAAAAAAGAGAAGAGGGAGAGAGAGGAAAGAAAACATGGAGAGGACGGGAGAGGAGACGATGATGAGAAGATAGAGAAATGATGAAGAAACAAGAGGAGATGAAGAAAAAAAGAGAAAAAACAAAAGGCATGATGATAGAGGAATGGTTTCTAAAAGACTAGCTTTTTTCTGTTCAGTTGGCTGGACTTTGAGACACACACACAGACACAGACACAGACACACACACACACACACACACACACACAAAGAGAGAGCGAGAGAGAGAGAGACAGAGAGAGAGAGAGAGAGTGCGACAGAGAGAGAGAGCTTGATCTATAAAGCTATTTTTCCAGAAAAAAAGTGACTAATGTAACTCAGATGATCCTGGACAACTTACACACAAACTTCCAGAGACAAATAGCTAGCTAGCATTGCTAGATGTAGCTAATGTATATTCATATAACACTAGACGATGCATGCACGAGCTAGCACTATTAACCCATATTTACCGAAGAAAAAACAGCTAGCTAACATTGCTAATAACTGATATAGCTAATGTGTATTCAAGTGATCCTGGACAACTTACACACAAACTAGCTAATAATTCCAGAGAAAGATAGACAGCTAGCATTGCTAGACGTAGCTAATGTATGTTCATGTAACACCAGACGACGCACTCACAAGCTAGCACTGCTAGCTAATATTTACAGAAGAAACAATAGCTAGCTAACATTGCTAATAACTGATATAGCTCATATATACACAAGCAGTGTTAGACAGCACAAAGTAAACTTAGCTAGCTGTATTTTTCAGAGAAAATCGCCTGTGTGTGTGTGTGTGTGTGTGTGTGTGTGTGTGTGTGAGAGAGAGAGAGAGAGAGTCAATCTCATTGTCACTATTGTATCTACTTTCTGAAGTGAGGAAGAGCTTCCCCTCAGATCCCACCCTGTGTGTGTGTGTGTGTGTGTGTGTGTGTGTGTGTGTGTGTGTGTGTGTGTGTGAAAGACAGAAGCATGCAGCTGAGGTCTTTGTGGCCGGTTACAGAGGGTGATTTCCTATAGCCATGCCAAAACAAAGAGCCAAAGGAGCAGCGGCGGAGCGTTACACACACCACCACAACTCGCTGAATATCTAATATCTCTGAGGAAGTGTGTGTGTTAGCAGCAAGTACATGTTGTTTTTAAGGACTAAAAGAACAGTCGGAATAAAGCTGTGGTCAGATCAAGCATGATTAAAATTGAATATATAGTTAATGTGAAAACGGGAAAGGATGCAGTAACGTGAAAACGGAAGTTTATAACTACAGAAATGTGACTACTCAAAAAAAAAAACCCATGATGCCAAAGTGTGGATTCTTCTTTCTGAAAAGAAACTCTCAATTTATTAACACTGGATTAATTTGCTTTATTATTTTCATAATGCTACCAGTTGCTGTAGAGTTAGCTAGATTTTTCGCTGTTCAAAATAATCGCTGTACGACAATTTCCAACCACATGAAGACACATAAAGCCAGCCAACATCACCTCAAACTTCTGTTTGAGTGCTATCAACCCCCTTCCACATACATAAGCTCACTGATGCTCACGATAGGTTAGTGTCACTGTGATTGACAGGACAGGGAGCGTATGCCCCTCCCACCATGAAATTTGAAGTGGTCAATTTTCTTGGTCTTGGACTCCTGGCCACAGATGGCTGTTGCATCGAAGGGATTTGCTAGGTTTTTGGTGCGCCACTGCGGCTTTCAACCTCTCACTGTATTTAAAATAAATAAATAAATGCCCCCACACCTAGGAAATTTTGGTGGGTGCCCTCAACTCGGAGCTCAGCAAGCGACATCAAATCAAAATGGCTGCTCACAGCATGAACAGTAAACAAAGCAGCACTTCTTTGCTAGATTCTTACAAACAAAAGATGAACATGAAGGCATCCATGGTTTTTTTTTTTTTTGCAGTTTAAAGAGACTATGTCAGCATTTGTTCCTTCAGCATTAAATAACAAGCGTAATTAGTTCAGGACTCAACTCAAATGTTTGTTTCAGCAGCATGGACATTATAACTCATTTAAATGATTTATATTTATGCACAGCACACGGAACAAGAAAAGGCAGAGAAAGAGGGAATGACAAGGGAGAGAATGAGATACAGTGGAAGAGAGAGCAAATAGAGGGAAAGAGAGAGAAAATGAGGAAGATTAGAGAAATGGAGAACAGGAGAAAGAAAGAGAAGTGATTGGTAAAGAGAAAGAGGAGAGAGAAATTGAGACTTGAACAAAATGTGACAAAACATAGGAGAAAAGTAGAGAGAATGAAAGAAACGATTAGAAAGAGAAGGGAAACACACACACACACACACACACACTCCTATTTAGATCACATTCTTCAAACACACAGACATTATGTAATAACACAAAATGTGTGTAACAAGTATAGCGTAGCATACATATAACACACACACACACAATGGCGAAAGAGAAAAGAAGCTTTCAGAAACCTTCAACCTTCTTTGTGTGTGTGTGTGTGTGTGTGTGTGTGTGTGTGTGTGTTTCAAGTGAAAGCAATAAGCCGGCTGAAATGGTGCCATCACACAGACACGATTGATCAACTGAATTCTATCAGACACACTGACCGCCAGGATTAAGAGGGTCAAAACATCACAGATCATACACTCCGCACTGTGTGTGTGTGTGTGTGTGTGTGTGTGTGTGTATGTATGCGTAGCTGCTGAGTAGATCAGTCACTGCATACACATACTACAGAGGTGATGTGTATTTAAAACATAATTGAGATGAACTATTATTCACTCCTCAATCTCCCTCTCTGTCTTTCTCCAGCCCTCTGTCTGTGTGTCTCACTCTCTCTGGGTGTCGATTGCTCATGCCCTCTAAGGTCTCTAGAAAAAGGCGTTTTGGAGAAATGAATTGGCTCTATACGGGGGGATTTTCGTCTCTATTCTCCTCTCTTTGCCTTTGCCTCGTTGTCTGTAATCATTCGCAGCCCGTGGCTCTCTCAGCTCTTATAATTGTCTCCTCAGAAACTCTGCAATAACTCGTGTGTGTGTGTGTGTGTGTGTGTGTGTGCGCATGGGTTTGGCTGCATGTTGTCCATCTACCAGCATTCATTTCACCTATAAAAGCTTATCTTACCAGCTCAGCGTTCTTTATTAAAAGAAATCAGGAAACGTTTTAGGACTTCCGTCGTAAAGCGTTTGGTTTTACAAAATTCATGTTAAAAGAAAAAATAAAATGTGTTCAGATTATAGAAGATTCCGTATAAACACTCTCTCTTGTGGTATTCATGACTTCAAGTCGAGATGTTTTTTTTAATAGTTCTCGACTTAACATTATGACATAAAAAATGTCGATGCTTGGTTAGCGGGTCATGCTAAATGTAATTACAGTGTAATTTTAGTCAAACAGAATGTTTTCGTAGTAATTTATCAACATATCTGAGGTAAATGTTAGTACTTCAGAGTGATTTGTCTCATTTTCACTGTCCTGTTGTCTTTATTTTGTCTATATGAGCTTATTGTATTCGCTTCTACTTTGGAGAATTCATATTAAAGGTACATTTTCATAAAAGGATTCCGTAGGAATGGCCCTATTTTGTGGCATTTGTGAGTGCAGTTAGCAGTTGATGCTAAGTCTAACTGTAGGAAGAGTCTTTTCTTAAATTTTTCAACATATCTGAGAGAATTATTGATATTCCTAATGGTTTTGTTTTGCCTTCATTCACGTTTGGGCCTTTCCATTGTACGTTTATATAAAAGAATGAATGGATATATGCTAGCTAGCTAAATCCCTTACTTCTTACTATCTTGTGCTTGGGGTCTACATTTCTCAGAAATTTAACCAATTGAAAGGTGAACATGTCATGTTTTCGCTTTCCTACATATATGTCAAAGGCAACAATTCATGATTTCCAATTAAAAGCTATAAAATTTACACAGTTTTCTCACTTGCCCCAAGCTAATATAGCTAACATGTAGCCTCAGTCACCTATCCTCAATTTTTTAACAACACTTTAAACAAACCGTTTACTTTTTTTGACATTGCTATATATTGTTTTTATTTTACAAAATGTTTTCATTATTCAGGATTCATGTCTCGATTTTCCCACCAGCAATCATAGCCATAACCTTTTTTTCCCTTTAGATCTTCAGGATTCTTCGCTGGCGAATGGCCACGCCCACTCAGGGCGGGACTTTCTGCGCAAGCAGATGCGGGGGGAGCTCTTCACACCGCAGCAGCTCGAGGTACTGGACTGCGTTTTCGATCCTGACATTTACCCCACCCCTGACACCATCAAGCCCGCCCAGGTAAGAGCCGAGAGGGTGGGGCTACACAGCCAAGAAAATGTGCACACGATGTCCCTCTTCTCAAAGCTCACTTGCCTGGCTGCCGGCGCTGCTTGACCTGTTTCCAACCTCACCATTGACCCTATGCCCTTGTGGACCCTAATGTTGACCCTTGACCTATGTGAGCTTATGCTGCTTCTGACGCACTGCCTATATGTTTTGTGTTAAGTGAAATTGGGTAAGGGCACAGAGGTTTAAGGGTTAAGTAGTGAACACTTGTTTTGGGGTCTTGCACACTTGACACAGACTTTTACACATGGTCATTGCTACTTTACAGAGTCTCACACAATATCATGCAAAAGAAGTCAAAAATGACATATAAATGACAAGTTAAAAAATTAGTCATGGATAAATGTTATAAGAGTTAATGTCTGACTAGGATCATAATAAAAGTTTTTTTTTCTGATCATTGCTAATTTAGATATGACAGAGGATACGGCAATAAGGAAGAAGTTTGCTAACAAACTACATAACTAAACAACAAAATAGTTAAATATATAAAGCCTACTGACAGACCAATATACATTAATTATATTTTAGAGTTCCTAATTTTGAAAAACTTTTGAAACTTTTGAAAAACTGAATGTGGCCCATGTATGTCTATCAAATCGTCTGTTAAATTTTCTGTCACTGCTTTGTGAGGTACATTTCTAAACTCTGTGTGCGCATTAGCTGTCCAGTTTGCAATTGTGTTTGCACTGCTAGTTGGCTACTGTGCTGTTTTTAAGTTGGCTTGGCTTTTATGTGGCAATGATCAGATATACATACAATTAGCCTGATGTCACAAAGCAAGAGATTGTTGCTATGGCTTCTTTGAACACTGTTAGATTTGATGCCTATGTATATGCTCTGAAAATCTAAAAAAGAAAACTTTACCAAAACTCGAAATAGAACACTTTTTTTGTCATTTGTTATTTCTGATTAGTCCCCTGTGATAGATAACAGCACAGTTTCACTAATTTAAAATAAAAAAAATGAATGATACATTCTTTGGATATGTGCAATAGGATTACTGAAAACCTGAGGTAAACTGTTGTTGAAATTGGCAGTTCGATTTATTGACAACCTGAGGTAAACTGTTGTTTAAATTGGCATTTAGGATTTCTAAAAACCTGAGGTAAACTGTTCTTTAATTTAGCAGTTAGAATTATTGAAAACCTGAGGTAAACTGTTGTTTAAATTGGCAGTTAGGATTTCTAAAAACCTGAGGTAAACTGTTGTTTAAATTAGCATTTAGGATTTCTAAAAACCTGAGGTAAACTGTTCTTTAAATTAGCAGTTAGAATTATTGAAAACCTGAGGTAAACTGTTGTTTAAATTGGCAGTTGGGATTTCTAAAAACCTGAGGTAAACTGTTGTTTAAATTATCAGATAGGATTACTGAAAACGAGGTAAACCATTGTTTAAAGTAGCAGTTAGGATTTCTGAAATCCTGGCATAAATTGTCATTTAAATTAGCAATTAGGATTACTAAAATCCTGAGATAAACTGTTGTTTAAAGTAGCAGTTACATATTATTATTAGTGAAAAAACCTGCGGTAAACTGCTATGCAAGGTAATAGTGTTTATTAGCAATGCTACACATTAGGACTAGTGAAACTGATGTAAAATGTTGTTTAAATTAATAATTTAAATAGTGTTTATTAGCTATGTCACATTTTAGAGCTATTGAAGCTCTGAGGTAAAATGTTGTTTAAATTAGTAGTGTTACGTATTATGTAACAGAAACTCTGAGGTAAAATGTTGTTGAAGTTATTAGTGTTAGATATTAGAACTATTGAAACCCTTAGGTAAAATATTGTTTAAATTAATAGCGTTTGTTAGCAGTGTAACATATTAATGCTGTTGAAACCCTGAGGTAAAATAATGTTTAAATGAGTAGTGTTATATATTATGATTACTGAAACTATTGAGGTAAAATGTTGTTGAAATTAGCAGTGTTACATATTAAAGCTACTGAAAACCAGAGGTAAAATGTTGTTTGAAGGTAAAAACTAGAACCTATGGCAGGAAATCAAAAGTAGCCCAGTCGCCCTAGAAAAACTGTGGATTAATTTATTACTTTTTTGTCAAAAGGGATAAACTTTAACTACGTAAATAGTTTATTAATGTAATAGCAAATAACGTTGTTTATACTGTTGAAAAAAGTTACGAACCATAAATTCTTTGTTGATGCAGCTGATATATAGGATTTACACTACTACTAACTGGAACAAGAACTTGCATGTTCCAAATCTGTACTCCACCATTTTGAAAAATGTTAATGTTGCATTTCTTGTAAAAACAGAGTGAACACATGAAATCATCTAAAGCAAGCATAATTACTGATCCATTGTTTACGTTTGGATTGGTCATTATACGTATCACATGGATGGTCAGGGACAGTGTCAGTGATCTATAGACTCATCTCAAAGCCCCATAATTCCTCAGTCCATTTCACTGCTGAGCACTAAAGCTGACGGGGTCAAAGGTTACCAACCTGCCAACTGGGGCATTAACCTCTGGGTCAGTGCCGGCTTCGCAGGGTGTTGGTGTTTGTGTGTGTGTGTGTGTTTGTGTGTGTGTGTGTGTGTGTGTGTGTGTGTGTGTGTGTGTTTGGTACTTAAAATAGGAGCACTCATTTTGAGAGAGAACCAAACAGCCAGTAAGACAGAACCCTTAATGCTTTCAGAGAGAGGTTGTTGGTTTGTGTGTGTGTGTGTGTGTGTGTGTGTGTGTGTGTGTGTGTGTGTGTGTGTGTGTGTCTCTGAGAGAGAGCTCAACTTGAACCCTTATGCTCAGACGGTGTAGATGTCAATAACGTCTAAGTGATGTGCCCATAGTCACTGTTTTAATACAAAACAGTTGCAATATCTAAATCAATTTATTACAACTTACCTTTTCTTCTTTTCTTTTTCCTTTCTTTCATTTTGTGCCCTTTCTTCCTTTTCTACTTTTTTAAATCTTGTTCATCCTTCCCCCCCATACACTTTCTCTTTTCTCCTGTCCTGTATTTTGTTCCTGTAATATTCCTTTTCACATACTATATTTTCCTCCTTTTACTCTTCTTCACCTCTTTTCTCCACTTTCCCGCTTTCCTTCTTCTTGCATCCTCATTGTTCAGTCTTCTCTCCTCCTCTCCTTCTCTTACCCTCTCCCTTTCACGCTCTCTTCTCAACCTTTTCCCTTTTCCATTGCTTAATATTTTCTCCTTTTGTGCCTCCATTTTCTTCTTTTCCTCTGCACTCTTGGAAAAGGAGACACTCGCTTCATTAACATGCTTGGAACCCTTTCTGAAAGAGAAACACTCAGTGTTTAGGGTTCTTCATAGAGCCTTAACCTTCTCAATTTCTTTCAGTTTCTTACCTCGTTCTCTGCTTTTTCTTCTCTCTACATCATATTGGTCCATTCTTTTTCTATTCATCTGCACTGTATTTTCTCTCCCCCCTACTTTTCTTTCCCATTCTCTCCCTTACATTATCTTCTCCTCTTCCTCCTTTTTCCACCTCTTTTCCTCCTGTTTCCCTTCTTCTCTCTCTCTCTCTCTCTCTCTCTCTCAGTTTGGGGTGATAGTCGGAACATTAACTCGGGGTGGATCTATTAATTAGCAGGCATAGGCTTGGTGGGGGAGCGCATAAACCAGCGCGCACTCGTCTACCTGACTTCATTTTAAATCACTCTGTTGGTAATAAATCAGTCGTCCAATGAGCTGAACACTGAACTAATTATCCAACCAGACAGAGAGTGAGAGTGACTAAAAGGATGAGTGTTGTTCATATCGATAAAAGACAAGAGGGACATCAGGAGGGACGGAGAATGTGTGTGTGGTTGTGAGTGAGGTCATGTAGTGAAGTGTGGGTCATCAACACAAACACTGTGTGTGATAAAGTGTGTTTGTGTGTGTGTGTGTGTGTGTCTCCAGTTGGCCAGCGATCACAGTATGAGCTGCCACGCGCCGCTCCAGAGTCGCGCACCGATAAATGGCTTCCCCACAGTCGGTCTCATTTAATGCCGTGCGCCACTAAATACCTTCCCCTTCCCTTTCCCTACTACACACACACACACACAAACACACACACACACACACACACACATGCACACACACACACAAACATAGAGGCTCATTCACTTTCACTAATATATTTCATTTTTAGGAATTCTTCCAGGAGACAATGCATGCAGAAAAAATGAAGGAGTGAGAGAGAAAGAGAGAGAGGGAGAGAGAGAGAGAGAGAGAAGAAGGGCAAAATGTTATTATGTAAATGTGTTACGGGTTTTGGGGTGAAATTATTTTGGTGTTGCGCGATTAGGAGCCTCATCTGTTATTGATGTGCACTGGGAGAAGAGCCATTACAGAGGAGATATCTCTGACCCCAGAGAGAGAGAGAGAGAGAGAGAGGGATGTGATGTAAATGAGGGTAAAATGTGAGTGAGGGTAAAAGAAAAACTGTGTGTGAATCATGAAAATCACGAATGCCCTTCTCAGATTCCATTCCTCTTCTCTGACCTTATTAGAAATCCTTTTTTTTTTTTACATTTTGCTCTACGTTAAGTTTTTGTTCATTATTTAGTAAAGGTCCTTCAACAGATTCTTAGTTCAAGCTTCGAGACGTTCTGTTACGGGATGTTAAACCTTTAAAGAGAGACATATGAAGAACCCTTAATGGTTCCAGTATTGGTCTTATATATATATATATATCACCCTCCCTGAAGTTGATTATTCTCCTTTAATCACATCCTGACGTGTTTTATTCCTCTTACACCACAGCAAATTGGCAAGGATTACATCTGAATTTAAGAACATCGTTCTCTCACCAGCCTCTCCTTTTCTTACCCTTAAATTAATGAGATTAAAAAATGCAGCTTGTTATGTCACCAAGAAACCTCAAAGTGTAAACTCCTCTGTCCTGAAGACATCTGAAAATTTACAACTTTACCTCTGAGTGTTAAAAAGCGCTGACGCTGGACAATCTTTCCATAAATGTTAAATAAACGTCTCCTTACAGATGACTTCACTGATGATGTTTTTGCCATGAAAAGCATGACTTAGTTTGTGAGAATATTTGACACTATCCTATTCTTATAGGGACATGTAGAGCTTTTTGGTCCTTATACAGTACTAAACACACACACACACACACACACACACACACACACAGATGAAAGCACAGACTTTAGTACAGCTACAGAGATTCCACATCATCCTGTCATCTCTCTCTGTCTTTCCCTTCATCGCTCTTTTGCTGGTCTTTCTCCAGCCTCTTGTCCCAGCTGTGATGATGATGATGTGTGTGTGTGTGTGTGTGTGTGTGAGCGAGAGAGAGAGAGAGAGAGAGAGAGAGAGAGAGAGAGAGACGGACGCTGATGGCCGGAGAATTGACAACATTTACAGGCCGAAATGAGAATCATCCATCTTCACTAGGGTGCTGTCAGGGTCTCGGCCAAACTTCATCATCCCCAATTACTAACGCCAAGCGTCCCATCTACATACTCTCACTACACACACACACACACACACACACACACACACACACACACATTAAAAAGTGGGGAGGGAGGGGGCAAAACCTGGAGGTTCTGGCAAGAAATTCAGTATGTGCAAGAACTAACCATAGAAAGAAATAGAAGTGTGTATGAAAGAAGAATAGAGAGAGAGAGAGAGAGAGAGATATTTGACAGCGTAAGTGGTGATTGGTTGGGTCACAGTCCACCGACCTCGCTGTACTGATGAGCAGACGGGTGTTTAAAGGGTCACAGCATCTCTCTCTCTCTCTCTCTCCCTCTCACACACACACACACACACACACACACACACACACATATGGTGCAAGACAGATTTCTATTAACAAACTAACATACAAATACAATACAATCAAAATTTGTCTACAGAAAATCCACTATTTTTGCTGAACCGGTTTTAGAATGTATATGAACGTATAATACAGGATGAACTCACAGTGAGCCTATTCGAGGTGAACGTACTGAAAGTTGGAGTGTCGGCGCGAGCGGCAGGTGTGTGTGAGAGCAGAGATGCCGTTTAGCATCATTAGACTTTCTCCTAACACGCTAAAGCAGAAGTGACATCCATTTCCCTCTGAATCTCCACCTGCCTGACACAAGCCATTACAGCCAATGCAGCCGATAGAGATGGACCACCACAGCTGTGTGTGTGTGTGTGTGTGTGTGTGTGTGTGTTTGTGTGTGTGTGGGGCAGGCAGGTCATTATGAGTAATGGGTCACGAAACAGCACAGGCTGGGTCAGTCAGAGGGCACACACACACACACACACACACACAAACACGGATATATGTGTGTCTATCAGAATCATAACTTCTCAAGCCACAAGACATTTTTTTGTAATATTTACTGAACTGTCTTTGATCCCCCAGACAAAATAGCGTCCAACCAATAAGGACAAGAAAGAGTCTGTCAATCATTTCCCCTGTCCTTCAGAAAGCTCCGCGTCTTTCAGGAGTTTGGAAGCTTTGGAAACTTTAAACTTTAGAAGAAACACAAACACAAAGTCGACTATAAGTCTCTCTCTCTCTCTCTTTTCAGACGGCTGATTACTCAGCGATGGCGTCTCTGGCTGGCGGACTAGAAGAGATGAAGAACAGCCTGGCCAATCAGACGGCGGCGGACTTGGGCCCGAGTGTAGGGGGACCTCAGAGTTACCCGCTAGTGTCAGGTGAGCTCACCTCTCTCATGTCACTTCAAAGTTGAAAGACTTTTACTTTCAAATCTGCAGCTTACACACACCATGTATCACTGTATCACACCACGTCAGTGATACTTCCAAACTTAAGGATGCGATTAAATACCCTCACTGCAAAAAAAGATATGTATCATATCTAGTATTTCCTATTATAAGATTACAATTAACCAAATATATGATTATTAGCTCTATTTCAAGAGCTTTTCACATTGAAACCATCTTCTATTGGCAGATCATTTTGGAATTTGACGCACGAATGATGTGCCACGAGTTGAAGCTTGTCTTCAAAACAGGCACATATTTGATTCATGATAATCTCATAATAAGAAATATTAGCTACATTCGCTCATATTCAACTTGCTGAGCATTTTTTGCAGTGCCACCATGGATCTTGGACTCTTAATCCAAAACGCCAGGGTTAAAAACGTATCATTTTTAAACTGAAAAATAACGTCTAACACAGGACGCAGTCTTAGATCGGTTGTCGTTTTAGTGACCTTAATCACATGATCCTGAACTTTTAGGAGAAAAAACTCCTCCAGCTTGTGGGAACTCTAAAAGTTTCTCTGCACAACCGTACAAACAAAGGTTTCACTTTTGCAGAAGCGAAATAACCCCGACTGGGAGCCGATCCCACACTCGCCGGATTTATTTTTTTTTTGGACACTTTCCTGGAAATTCATCCAGCATCAGCACTCGGGGGATCTCGGACCTGTTAAGCGCTGTTCCGTGATTGAGATTCAGATTTCTGAGCGTCTCATGGGACAGAGAAGAAGGATGGAGACCTGTAATTAGAACACACACGCAGCACACACTCCTGTTTCCCCTCACACTGAATGAGACGGCGCTAATTAAGAGCCCCTTGGACACTGGCCATAACGAGGGAATCATGGATTAGGGAATTTGGCCCTCAACCATCGAGGGAGATCAGAACCTGTGTGTGAGTGGGTGTGTGTTTGCCTCAGTAAAGTCCCCTATAGGGAAATAACAGGTTTGCATTAGTATTTCAGCATGCCTCTACATTTATATGTAAGGAATAAAACACTCTATATCATACTGTCTTAGGAAAATAATCAACAATAGGGAGGTGTGATTAAGCGGAGTCACTGTAACTACCACAAAAATTATTCTTTACCTATACCAGTACACCCCCAAATGTTTTATTCCTACGATTACAATAAAAACATAGTTTTAACTTTTTATCCAGTTATAGTTACATTTAATTGGGAGTTACATTTCATTTCATTCAAATTAAGGAATTTGAAACATCGATATGACCCTGACAGGGACAAACAGTTGTACCGGGTACATTATTACGACGTCCTCCACTGTCGTCATGTTCGTTGTTGTCAGAAACCTTTGACTCTGAGCTGCCCTCTAATGGATGAATTGCTTAACATCCGTGCCAGAGTAAAGGACACATGTCGATCATTCTTCTCAAAGAAAGTGAGTGAAAGTTACATCATTTGAAAAGGACGTATTTATTTTCCGGATTTATTAACATAAATCTGGCAACTGTCATCTCAAACACCTAACCATTTCATAACTTACAAAAAAAAAAGGTGCCAGCTAAAAACTATGAATATTATGGTTTTCTTTAAAGCAAACGGCTTGACCAAAGATGCTGGAGGTAAACTGGAAGCCACTAGTTAGCACGACTCAGTGTTGGCACAATGTGTAATTAACGGCCATTTATTTTCTGTATAAATATCCACGATACTCCAATTTATGGCCCATATCTCCCAGCTCAACCACATGCACACACAGTTGTGGATTACAGAACAAAGACGCGGACAATCCGAGAAATAAGAACAGATCCGACACGGAGGCTTGTCAGATCTGACTCCTTTGGCCCGGGCTGTAGAGAAACGCTTCGTCTCTTCCTTCCTTCCTCCCTCTACTCGTCGTCCATTCCTCCGGCTGACAGTTGCTCTCGGAGGACGCGGCCCTGTCTGACTTCACCCTCCGTCTCTCCCTCTCTCTCCCTCGTTCGCCCTGTCCACTGACCCGGAGTGGATTAGTACCCGGTCTTCGCTAATGCCTCTCTGTCGCAGCACACTTGCTAAAAATGTCCAACATGGCAGCCCTGGAGGCAGGACGAGACGCGAGATGTGTCTATCCATCCTATCCTCTATTCTACATTTCTTGTTCTCTTTTTTTCCTTACTTCCTACTGGGGCTTTAGAAAGATGATTTCCCTTTCATTTTTCTACCGTCCCAGTCACGTGTACGTTTTACGTCAGCAGAGTTTGAATGGAATTCTCCACACAGTGGTTTTGCATGTCGGATTCAATCCATTACGGAACCGGGATTTCTTGGGACAAGCGTTGGTGGAACTGGACATTTACATCTTTAACCAATAGCACAACTGCTTTGGCTGCATTCAAAATGCGTCAGATCCAAAACGGAGGATCGGCTAATATTTCCACTGTGCATTTATACAATTATAATCTGACTATGAATTATTTCTCTATAAAGAGATGTATGGTATATAGTCAGTTAAAAGGCTGGATGTAATGTGTACTTTTGTTATTTTATACTGTTTAGGTTTGGCGAATTAGCAAACCACAGTTGGTTAGTGAATAAACAGTGCATACTTGGCTAGAAAGCTAACAATCTTCCAGTCCTTCTGGACTCTGGTGTGTCCACTAATTTGTAATAAGCAGTTCCTCCATTTTATTACCAATCAAATAGATCACAGTCCCAACCACTTGTTTTCATGTTTTCTATTGGCTCACAAGACCAAGGCTCATAAATGCACAGTTCTTAAATTGGCTCGAGGAAAAAGTGAATGCTAGCAGAAGCAGATGTGCCTCTTTCACGTCCCGTGTCCATTCCTATTTGGCGATATATTATATATGGAAATATTTCCCAATTGACTTTTCTAACATGTAAATCTTACTCTGAAAAAACTAGTTTTCAGGTATGTCCTGCGTTACAAGAAACAAAAGAGCTCAAATATTTTAAATGCTTTGGTAAAACCATAAATATTGCCACCCCTGTAGTCACATCAAGAGTGGTGTGAGCGGTATTACATTCCTCTGGAGTCATACTTCCAAGGTCGGCAAATTCACTAAGATAGATGAAATAATTGTTATTAAGTTCCACATTTGGCCCAAACGCTTATCCTTACCAGTTTTTCTTTGTCAAACTTCTTCCCTTTGTGTGGCCAGCTGTATCTGTGCAGTGTGTGTATGTATATTTGTGTGTATATGTGTGTGTGTGTTGAGTGGGATCGATGGTGTGTGTATGAAGGAGTGTTTATGATGATGAATGGCCTCTAGTCTTCAGCACAGCACTGCACTCAAGCACATGATTCAGTCTGACGGAGCTGTCATGTATCCTAATACAGCTATAGAGAGAGAGAAAGAGAGAGCGATACAGAGAGAGAGACACAAAGAAAGAGAGACAGTCCTATTAAACTGAAATCTGCATGAAATATCCTGCTCACACTTCATTTTGTCTAATTATTCCAGTGCCACGTATTTAATATAAACAGTATAATTTTTTGCTCGGATTTTTATTTTTTGAGAAAAGAAGACAGATGATAAACGAGAGAGAGAGAGAGAGAGGTCAGCATAAAGATCATGTAAATGTCTAACTATACAAAAGCTACAGCCGAGACAGCCAGGCTCTGTCAGACATCAGTGTGTGTTTGTGTGTTTAATTGCACCATTGCGGATACAGAGACACGACCTCAGGTGCTGTCGAGTCACTATGCTAAAGAAAAGGGAAATGCTTAACCACACAGGGGTCACCTAATCCATGTAAAATGTCATTATGGCAACCAACCAGGGACAGCTATGGCATTCGACAAACACGAGCGTATTCCTGGATGAGTCTTATAAATATCGTAACAACAGCACTGACTGTAATGCGCAGGTCTTTAATACGTTATCGTTTCTATAATAAGAGCTCATTCACATTGAATCCATGTTAAAATAGTCAATAAATTTAATAAAATGTATTGTTGTTCAACAAAGAAAGGTTTATGGAGGAGTCAAAACAGAGAGCATTGAGCCTCAGTCACTAGCTAGCGTCCATATTTCCCACTGCCTATCAATGGTGTTTAAGCATTGTGAATGCGTTCCACTTCCCGGACAATATTACGCTTAAGTTTTGAAAAAATGTACTCTAATTAATGCTAGAGTCTTGAATACACCCGACATCCACCATTGCTTAGCAATATGATGATTTTCATGTTCTGACCTAAGCGCCACTGCGCTTCCTACAGACAAGCTTTTAGATATAACAGCTTTCTCAAGCTGCTCAGACAGGAATTGTTTTTTCTTCCAGGTCGTGATCTAGGCAGCACCACGCTTCCAGGTTACCCTCCTCACGTTCCCCCAGCTGGGCAGGGCAGCTACTCAGCCCCGTCGCTCACAGGAATGGTGCCCGGTGAGTCCCTCCCAGCCCTCTTTACCTCACTAATCCCTTCAATATTTTGGCTTAGCTTTGGGTGAGTTATTCCAAGGTACTGGACCTCTCTCGCTAGTGGCAGTTGATTGATGTCACTTTAGCATCTCATGATTTTAGCGACTAAAGATACCAACTGATCACGTTAGCCGTCGAAATAGCTATAGGCTCATAGCATCAAAATCTGACAAGACCCAAATCTTGACCGAGAATTTCTTTGTTTTATTGTCTTTATATACCAACACTTCTGCTATCAGCTATTTTTTCTTTATCTCTCCTTTTCACCCCTGCTTTATTTCTGCCGAGGTCCCCGTGGGAGGTGCGCTTGTCTTTGCCACTTCCTGTCTGCCAGGTTGACAGCACTCCCAGGGGGTTCTGGGACGTTAAAGAGGGAGGGGGGTTGGAGGGTGACGGACAGTTTAAAGGGGGGGTGTATTTGAGTTCTGAGCCAGGACGGAAGGGCCATTAGGCCCAAGTCTCACAGCTGTCCCCTCTCAACATCAGTAATTTGTTTTTAATGAGAATCATCGCTGACCCTTGACTAATTCATTCATCCATTCTCCCGCGCACTCTGTTCTTCTCCTCCAGCTTTGCTTATGGTTCCGCCTGCCGCCGACTTCACGGCCAACACAGATTTACAAACCCGCAGAGATTTGGCCTGACACTCAGACACGGGAAAAGTGTATTTTATTTGGAGCAACAGTGTCACCCTGCTGTCTGTCAGTGGTCTGACTCATTAACTACTCTAAAACTGGTCTCATTAAGAAGAAGACACACTTGTAGATGTCGAGGAGTGCATCTCAGGCTGAAAACTAAAGGCAGGAATTGTTCAAGAAACTAAGTATTGACTAAAATGTTGAGGCAAAGCTTGTCTCTTAGACGTGCACTAGTCAGTAAAGAATCTTCTCGATGACATAATTACTGCTTGTGCCAAAATACCTTCAGTTTACAGGGATCACATAAAGAAAAAGTAGCAGAATGGATGTGGGGGGTATAACGCTCCCCTGCTTGTCAAAACTAAAGCTAAAGTTCTCACAGGTGGAACCAGAGGAGAAGTAATAAGAGTAATAATGTATCAGGGCTAAACTGTGGGGAAATTTAACAAAGAAGTAAATGAAGGTCAGCATTCTTAAATACTTAGCAGTATTAAAGAAAGTATAATGTTCTTAAAGAAACTAACCAATTGGCCAATGCTAATACCAATTATAAACCCAATCGTAAATAGAACTATAGGAAAGACGTGTCCATAGTGTGCACACCGTATCAGGGCCAAACTATGGAAATACTTAATAAAGGACACAGTGAAGCTCTGCATGCTTCAATATTACAGCCAAGGCAGTTAACAAAAGGTTGCACTAAACGAAATCTAACTCCAGCACCTGAGGAAAAAGCGAATCATAATGGGTCACCAATTCCACCAATTTTAACAGCATTGCTAAAGCTAATCCTCATCATTCAATGCTAGGCTTAACTGTGGTGACCAAAACATCTTTTCCAATACCAACTGTACCACTTAACCAAGCTACTACCCATGCTAAAGCTAACTCTATCATAAGTGGACCTGAGGAAAATGGCAACCATCACGTATCAGGGGCAAACTGTGGGGAATACTCAACAATGGACAAAAGGAGTTCAGCATTTTTTTATTTTAAGAAAACCCATCATTCTACATACATGAGAGTATTGTAGAAAGCTCAGCACTCTTGAAGAAACCATCCAAATCACTTGACCAATGCTAAAGCTAATCCTCATCATAAATTCAGTCAAGAAAGATCAGTTGACATAGGACTAGATGAGGTTCTGCATCCTCGCAGGGTTAAACTGTGGAAAAAAAACAACTATTCTTTAAAATCCCAGTTGTAGCACTTAATCAAAAATAAAATATAAACCAAAGCTAATACCAAAGTTGAAGTTAACGCCATCATAAGTGCAACCAGTGGAAAGAGGAGTCGGTAATGTATCAGGGTTAAACTGTGGGAATACTTATCAAAGGATCAAATGAGGCAATCAGTGGTAACTTGATTAGTCGCTTCACTTTTTAATGCTAACACTACCTTTTTCAGTGGAGCCACTGGAGAGAGAGATTTCAGGATGTGATGTTCCTCCAAACTCTGACGCATTTCTGATCATTGCTGCTTGTTCTGTTGTTCTGGGGTCTGTGGTAGCTCAGTGGTTAAGATGTTGGACTAGTGATCGGAAGGTCGCGAGTTCAAATCCCAGCACCACCAAGCTGCCACTGCTGGGCCCTTGAGCAAGGCCCTTAACCTTCACTGCTCATTTGTATAAAAATAAGATGTATGTAAGTCTGCCAAATTATACAAATGTAAATGTGGACCGTTCACAGGATGCTACAGGAATGACAAAGTATTATAACTAATTAAAATGCAGTAAACCTGTGACCAACATCTTCTGACCAATCAGAATTGAGAATTCAGCAGCGCTGTGGTCAAAAGGACCCCCATAAATATAATTTGTTTTGTTTTTTTGTTTAGTTGAATTCTTTTACACATATGTTAAAAGCATGAATGCTCTTGATTAGACTGACTCCTGGTAAAATATCCATGCTGACCCCAAACTTCTTCAATATTCCAAATAAATTCAACAATTGTTTGTGCAAATAAGGTACTTCTAAAGCTCAGGATATAACCAAATAATGTTTCTAAATACAGTTTTGTCAAATTATAATCTTTATTGGGCGGTTGCTCAAGCAAACTGGTAACAATAATTCATGACTATTAAAGACAAGCCTCTTGGTTTTTATCATCATCAATCAATAATCTACTGGACATACATCATTGTTCAAAGTAATGAGTTGCCTCTCCGTTCATGTGAAACAGTCCATCACCAACATATCATCTGCATATTTAAATAAATTCCCTATGGATCAAGAATAATTCTTTACTTTAATTATTTCCTTCGGCAAATCATAATTCATTTATAGACTCCAACAGGGATATTGACTTCTGTGAATATTATACCATTTTTCATACCATTGAACGAGAAAATATATTTCAAAGGGATCAGAGAAACAGAGAAAGAAACAGACAAAAGCCAAGAACAGAGACAGATAGAAAAAAGGAAAAAAAAGGAAATCTGGTCGACGGACCATATCATGGCTCTCAGCTGAGTGCTTGTATAAACAGCAGTTTGGTTTCAACACTTCAGCGTCATCTAGCCGAGCTCAGAGAACCGTTACACCTCCACTGTTTCATCAGCTTTTAACATCATGATACATAAGAGATAAAGCACTGAGATCTATTCTGCCTCCTCTTTCTCAGAGCCAATTTTTAGGCTTGTTTGCGCAGACTTTAATACAATGTAAATCCTAAGAACTGCTTCCTCATAATATGACCGTGTCGAACATTCTGTATCATATGTTCTGATTTCAGCAGGTTCAACTATGGTCCAGCATGGGAAAGTTGCTTGTATTAAGGGTCTGGTAATGCATGTCAATTTTGTAGTCTCCCCATTCAGATTATGCAAATTATGTGCAGGTAGTTGATGTCTCCAAGTTTGCCAGATTAGTTCGAGTAGAAGCATCCAAGATGGGGTTTTTTCAGTTTTTGGGTTTTTTTTTTTTATTGATGTCTATACCAGACAGAAAGTGCTAGCTTTTAAGCCGGCAAAAATCAGGGATTCTTCGCTGATGTAATGTGTGTTGAGGAAAAGTGTTGTTATACATTATTGTGTTTATCAGGGCATATCCAGTAATCATTAAATATGTTCCAGGCAGAGGATAGAGTATGGACAGACAACATATCACTACACGTACAAATTAAAATTGATAAATCAGACTAGACTATAACAAAGATACATGGCTTAGAAACGCACACACGAAGAATACGATTGAAACAATGAAACATCCGGGTTTAAATACACAACTTAATCAGAAACTAAATAGGTAATAAGTGGGCACAATAGGGATCAAGACCAATCATAAAACAGGGGTGAAGGCAAGGCATAAATAAAAAAGTGGACAAACAAACCTTGGAAGTAGTGCTATTTGCATGTGTGGAGAGGGGAAATTTGTGATAGCTGAGATGAATTTAAAAAATGAAAATAAAAACTACTAATACAATAATATATAAATGAGATTCTGGTGAGCATTGAAATCTAATAGGAGTCTAGTAATTGCCAATATACTGCTGCATAAATAGTCCTAGATGCAGTTGTCACATTAATTACTGAAAATTTGGTTTAACAAAATGGTTTCCACCTTCATTACCACCTTCAGCACTTGATCCAGTGCTCAGCCTATTATTTTTCATTTTATTTATTTTTATCATGCACCAACAGTTCATTGTGCACAAATTAATGAAATCTAAATCGAGATAATTAAATCGTGTGTGTGAAATACAGGCTATTATATCCAAGTAGGTCGTATGATATGCCTACTATGTGACGCCCACTTTTTGAGGCCACCATCTTGCATACTATGCAAGCCGTATTAGACCTCAGGTTAAGTTTAGGGTTGGGTTTAGAGTTTGGGTAAAGGTTAGGGTTAGGTTTGGGCTTAGGGTTAGGGTTAGGGTTAGGAACCTACAGCAGTACTTCTGGCTGTTATCACTTAGTGTCTTAGGGTGTTTCATGTACTGAAGTGGGTGTGTCATGTTGTGAAGAGGGTGTGTCTTATCGGTTGCAAGACTTTTCAATTTATCACTATTTTGAATTGTCAAATTAACAAAATAATGTGAATCTTTTTATACATTTGACATTTTCTCCTATAAGAAAAACAAATAAGTTTGAAGGATAAACTGAATGATAATCATCTGCTATGCTTACAGTCATTCATAATGTTCATTCATATGCTTCACTTAATTCAGAACTTTATCCATAACAAAAATTTCTCCTCAACATAAGCAATGTCTCAGATTAAGATGAAGAATTCCTCACCAAGATGCATTCTAATATAAGACAAAAAAGCTAAAAGTCAAAACCATGTATAACTGAGACATGTATATGTTTAACGTAAACTCCACCCCATGTGCTCCACCTCTCATGCAACTTCTGAATAGTGTGTAGGTCTGTACGTGTATGTGTGCAACTTCTGTATTAAATCATATGCATAACTCAACTCTGAATACAGCCCAAGGTTTCCTCATTACTGTGTCTCAAAATGTTTCTCCATGCTCATTAGCGTGTTCATGGTGTGCTCATTAGCGATTTCATCCCAGACAGGAATTTTTGAAAAACTGACAATGTCTATCATTAAAAGTCAAGTTTAATTCATTTTTATTTGATGCAAAATCATTAAATATAATGGAACTTTATGAGACAGAAATCTGTACTGCTTGCTCTGTTAAACTATGTGTTAACAATTACATAATTAGATAACACGCAATTATGGGTAATTACAGCATCGTATATACAAACTGCAAATTAACCGAGCGTGTTATTTCTGGCATTAGACAGTTTTTTGCTTTTAAACTGCACATCATGTTCTAATGATGCACTAACGTAAACTCGAACACAACATCTCTGTGTTAGTCCAGAGCCAATACCCCATTGAAAAATAAAACCTTCCCACAGAGCTTTATCTCCGCATGCAGTCTGGAGTGCACACTGAGTGTAAGAAAAGCCGACACCAACACTCCCCATCGCTTCCTGACAGAGAGCTGAGATGGAAAACATTTACATTTTTATTTATATCTCCAGCATCTTGGAGATGCTATAAGTCTTTTTTTTCTAAGACAAATAGGCCATGCTCTAAGAATACCACAAAGTGAAAAGATTAGAACATTACTTCACCAAAGAAAAAGCAGTATAGGAGTCAGCTGGGGAAGTTCATTCCACCACCCCGGTGTCAGGACACAAAACAATTTCGATGCCTGTCTTCATTGAATCTTGAGAATTTGAAGTTCAAGTCACATCATGCTTGTGCAAGTCAGAGGGAGTATGGTATAGAATAGGTTTGATAAGTGTGTTCAGGTAGGTGGAGCTACATTTTTGACTTTGTAGGGAAGTATCTGTGCTTTAAATTTGGAAAACCAGTGATGGTACAGTGTGGGAGAATTTGGGCAGACTGCAACAAGACGACCAACCAGGAGTCTACCATACTACTCCAGAGTTTCTGAGCCACAAAAACAGAGAGTTGTTGGTTTTAGTTTAAAACCATTTTAGAGTGGATGGCCAGAAAAGGAGGTTTTTGGAAACGAAGACGCAGACACCCACATTTGCTTCCTGATTGGGCCTCATCAGTCATGATGTATCCTTCCACTGATTTGTCACACTAACATCATGTGCCCTTTTCTGGAAGAAAGCAAACAGCATCAGCCTTGACTACCAGCAGTGAACGCAGCATGGATAATGAATTACAAGCGTTGTTGACCTTGTTGTCTTTGCTAGCAGCCGTTGTACCATTAAATTCTGCATTTTATAACGCTACAACTGCCTACATGCCCAGGAGGCAGGGTATTATTCAAACAACCTGCAACAAAGCAACCAACTGCAGTGTAGACAATATGCTTCCTGTTTATCCCGGCACACACACGCCCAGTGTACGTGAATGGTCATTTGATATGCGTTTTCATGCATGTTAGTATGGACGGAGATTAGTTCTGATTCAGAGCTAAAATGCTCGTCTGGACAGAGATCTGGTTCATTTTAACACGCTGTTTTAAAACTGTAACATATTACTGTGGACATAGCCTAAGTGTAGTGACAGAAAGAATAATGAGGATGGTTTGGGAATGTCTGTGGATACCCCAGGATCCAGAATATGTGGCTGGAGACAGACACGTCTAGACTGAACTTCTCAGCCTGTTGGCTCTGTGAACCCACCAGGAAAAGTAGAAAAAAATGAGTTGCAGTAGTGCAAAATCTAGATAGCAAAGGACTGAACAAGCACCCGAGTGACCTCTGTGGAGAGAAAAGGCCAGATGTTGAAAGCTGAGTAAGCTGCATGACTGAGTCAGTTCCCTTTTGAGCGTGGATCCTCTCGAAATTTCTTCATGTCAAAATGAGAAATCTCTTCATGTCATCCCACTGTGACCACAGAGGTGATCTCTGAGGTGACCACAGAGGTGATGATCTCCAGAGAAATGGCAATGACCTGCCAATGCTTCTACAGTGGACAGAGTCAAATCGTCCATGGGTCCATCCATAGCTCAATAAGTATGATGTGAGCACTCTGGGGTAAGAAACATACTCGACACTTTCGATCACTCTGTCAACATGAACAGAATTGATTTCTTTTGAGTGCCAATCTACAGTGTATCACATCTTCCTGCTTGCTTGTAAAAGATTCAAAGGCTGAACAGCTTCTCTTTAGTCATTCTGACATCTTCCCAAGGTCAACTTTGTGCTTCACAGCTCTGCAATGTGCCAGTTTAAATGCCTTGCCTAGGATTTTGAACTGGATAGTGCACAAGAAATTTGAAGTGACACCTTTTATGAAGTGCATTTAAAAAAAAAAAAGTGACAGTATTTAAATCATGATTTTGTGCAGTGATCTACAAGGTAAAGAGTTGGCACTTGTTCAGTGGTGCTTCTTATTGGATTCTTATTACCTGATACCTCTGAAAACCTTTGTCATCTGAATTCCAGTTGTGGCCATTAGACTGACCCAAAAAAAAAAAAAAAAACTAGTGAATGATGGAGCTCTCTGGAGAACAATACTGCTCAGAATGATGGGCAGAGAGCCAGCATTGATTTCCTTTTCTCACTCAAAGAAACATGAACATTCCACTTATAGGTGATAAAGCTGAAAGCTGGTGGCAAACAGCGAGAGTTCCTGAGCTGCTCCTTCCCACGGCGGTTTTGTGTTTGCTTTCCATGGAGACGCCATGCTGACGGGCTTTCTGCTCCAGATATTGGCAGGGAGATTAAATTGACTACACGGGTGGGATTGGCATGGACTTGGAGTCTGTGAATGTCTCTTTCTATGACATGTCAAATCGGAGAGAAAACACCTGGCCCAAAACAGGCCTGCTGATCCCAAATGTGTTTTTAATAAGGAGCCAAAATTTGCTAGACAAACTCACCATCTAGCACTGTGATTTCTCAAATCTATCCTGCAGACTAATTAGAAAGCAATTCATCGACCAATTAAAAGTAAACACATGAGGGAAGAAAAATGGATGTGCCGATTTTTTTTGCTGACAAAACAGTGGTTTGTTATGATGTAACGGTTTGTTACAACTAACAACAGTTATTACTGTCAGAAATGAGGAATAAAACAAAGCTGTTATAGGAAAATAATGAACAAGAGGGTGGTGTTATGAAGTTATTGTTACCACATTATTATTGTTTTATTCATCTTACACCACGGAAAATTCCCAACAATTACAATATTTTTTATTTAGTAAAGAATGACATATCATACTTTTTCTCCATTTATGTTGTAGATCAAAAGAATTAAATCTCCAGCCTCTTTTTTCTCTCTCTCTTAAAGTTAAAAAACAAAAAATATGCAACATGTCATGTTACGGAGATGAAAGTAAAAGCTTTTTTCTCTTGAAGACTTTCCTGTGGTGGAAAACTAAATGGTTGCGAAACAATGAAACTGGAGACTCCTTATCCATCCATCCATTATCTATAGCGCTTTATCCGTCTGGGTTGCGGGGAAGCTGGAGCCAATCCCAGCATGTTCGTGCGAGAGGCGGGGTACA
>JAQMYM010000013.1:2103668-2130836 GCA_030014255.1 Parauchenoglanis ngamensis
GAACATGCAAACTCCGCACAGAAAGGCACCCTGGGTGACCCGGGGATCGAACCCAGGACCTTCTTGCTGTGAGGCAAAAGTGCTAACCACCGCACCGCCCTTTGTAACTTGTAATTCATGCAATTTGATTGGTGGAAATTGTTAAACAGTGATCGGAGTACCATTTTGTCTTCGTATATTTCATGAAAAAAAAAACACGCGCTTGTGAATCAAACTTGTATACGTTAATACCCTTCACGCGTCCTGACAAATAAAGTAGCTCCATTGCCTTAAACACACTGTTCTTGCGTAATAACCGCCCTTTTTTTTTATCTGACTGTAAACACATTGCCTTGCCTTTGACTTGACCCCACTGGTTAAACCGAGAGATTCTCCCAAGGCTCCCATTGGCTCAGAGGACGATGATTGACAGTTCTGGCACTGAACAGTAACACAAAGTGGGCTTTTACTGGTATGGTTCCTGCCCTTCCCGTCAGCCCCTTCAAACTGGTACCGTACACACATGTAGTCCTTTTGTCCTCTGGCGGGTCGCGAACACGCCACCCCTCCCCACTGGGACGCGCTAAACCTGCTGTGCCATCAAAACCTGACGTCCACGTTCGTTCTTTTCTCCACTTTTTCTCGAGCACTAATCTCATCAGTCCTTCCTAACCCACGCCTTTAGGATTAAACCTATTACAACTATTGGATTCGTGGAAAACCTATCCATTATTGGCGAAGAGAAAAAGATTTTGGAAGAAGACAATAATTTCTTTGAGAGGGTCGATGGCAAAGGGAAACTCTTTCCTTCTTGTATGCAGCTAGTTTTTAATTTAGGATACACCTTTGATCTTCACTTCTGCAAAAGATTTATTTTAGGAATAAATCAACATGGGTTTTTTTTTCTGTCACTTCGGTTAACAGTTCCGAACGTTCCCAACAATCTTTACCTGAAGAGAGTGATGCAGCGGCGCTTTAATACTTTAACCGGTGCACGCTCTGCTCGGCAAAGCTTCAACTTTCATGCTAATATTACCTAACTAGCCAAGCAGAGTCTCACAGCGCGACTGCGTCATATAGCTGCATTGCATTCTGGGACATCGAGTCCAATGTTTGCACCACGACATCTACACTGGATTTTTTCCATGAATTTGACATTGAACGTTGGTGAAAATTGGTGAGTACGTAAAGAACCTTTTCATCTTTTGTTTTTCAGAGCGAAACGTCCAATTTAAACGCCGTAACATTGTGATGTCAGAGCAGCATACAAACGCTAACTTCTCACGAGGATTAGCAACAGGAACAGAATGGTTTCAATATAAACCTATTTAATGTGTTTCAGGGTGGAGTTTAACCATTTAAACCTTTTATCAAATCTATAAACTTATTATCACTGAACGTCAACACCTCCAAAGCGCAGACTCCTAAACGTAACCGTTTTATGACGTTTTCATACAAGTTGGCTTTTATGAGTTTGTGAAAATTTGGACTACCAATATGAATCACATTTGTTTTGTCTTGAGGTTTTGATTCTGGAAGTAATCTAATAATACTAATCGAATTTGGCTAATCAAACCAGGATAGCGTTGATCAGATTTAACGTTGGTTACTGTACAAAATCAACCCAACACTCAAGACATTCATGAAGAGCGTCCACGAATAAATCTAAGAGACTAACAGTATCCCATAATTCAGTGCAGCCATCCAAAAACGGAAAAAAAAGAGGGCTTGGGTTTTTAAAATAAAAAAAGCCTTTTTTTAAAATCTAACCAACTTTAACCCAATTTCCCACCTTCTCTAATCACCTGACAAAATAAGCAGATTAAAATCGACTTGGTAAGTGACCTAATCGTGGCCTTCTGTGTACAATCCGAAGTTCCGTCTGTAATTATTTCCTAACAGATGTTTCCTCTTTCCTGTGGGATTGATACAACTTTTTTACCGATTTTTTGAAATAAATTGAAAAAAAAAAAGCTTAAATGTTGGAAAACGCGGCGATGCTGTGAAAACGCTCTGAAACATGGCAATCGGTTCAAAACAAGAAAAAAAAAAAAAAAAAACATCCACTCAGTGTAGAAACATATCTGTAGCATCCACCAAAGCTAGAGATACCCATTAAAAAAAAAAAAGAAACGAAAAGAAAAACTGGCATACCATCAAAATACGGAGGAATTTGAAACTATGACTCGCTTCTTTAAGAAATGTGTATGTTTTTTATTGAATTTTCTAGTAGTTACGAATCAGATCTCTGTGGGTTTTTTTCCTCTGCGTGCTGTGTGTCGTCTTAATATTTGAATGTATTTACTGCGGTACAAAATTTGCCAAAGATACCATACCACTTGTTTTCAGTGTTTTCATTTCTTTATGTTTTTATATGCTATACGTTTTCAAGTCAGCCCATGAACTGGAAGTAATTGTTACTGATACTATGTTTTGTTTATTTGTTTTTTAATATCATTTTGGTATTGCTAATGTTATAATTATTCTAATTATTCAAAAAGATTCAGGGTTATTTTATGTTTGAATTGTCAATTTGCATTATCTGGCATTCGTCCTGACCCCTGAAATCAGTCCAGGGTACATAGGCTACTAAGTGTACGTGCAGATGAGTGAGTGTTGTTTGTGCATTATTGATTTATGTATCTGTAATGTGAAATGAAGAAGTAATTATTTGTAAATATTTGACATAATTTTATTGGTTCATCAAAATAAAGGTAATTTTTTTAAGTTCACAAGTTCACGCATTTTGCTTGTACAGTTCCTCTGTAGTGACATTACTGCACGTCATGATTTTCTGGGTTTAGTGGACGAACGATAGATGGATGAGTTTTAACTACAATGTTTAATGAGATCAAGTCACGTAAAAAAAATCTACAATTGGATTAAAGTACAAAGGAAATGCGCAAATTAGCCGCTGAACATAGAGACGGGATGAAACAAACTAAACAGTGCACAACGGAAATACGAGGAAAACCAAAATGCACATTATGCAAACTATAGAAATGAAAAAGGTCCTTGGAAATGGAAAATAAATCAAGGATAAATATTAATAAATATGACTTTTTTTCATGAATTGATTCACTTTGTTCTGTTACAGCTTGTGTACTGGGCTTATTGGGTTACAAATATTATATTAATAATACTACTAATAAAAAAACATCTTCAATATTGATTTATTACAATCATAAATATATTAATACAATATATACAAATACCCATCCTTAGACGAAACCAAGCTCACTGAAGTTAATCCTTGTTCAGTAAACTTAATACCGTAGCACTAATTTCAAAATGATTCACTAATTTAATGTCACATGATTCCCGGATTCATCTCAAATGATTCACTGACTAACTAAATTTATATATGATCCACTGATTAACTAATGTCAATGATTTAATCATTCACGAAATGTAAGTAGTATAATCCACTGTTCATGACTAACTTCACGTCAGATGATTCAATGATTCACGAAACACCTGCCACTGATTCTCTAATTTCATGTGAAATGGTTCACTGATTCACTGGAATCATCTGAAATGATTCACTAACTAACTAAATTTATATAGGATTCACTGATTCCCTAAATGAATGTCAATGATCCACAATCCACTGATTAACTAGATTCAAGAAATATGATCCATTGATTCACTACATTCAAGACGAATGACTCACTGATCCACTAAATTCATGTCACTCCTACAATAAGTCACTTCCTTCCCCGTCAACTTGCACAAAATTTTATAATTTTAAAGTTATTAAAATAACATTAATAATAGTAATAATAATGTCAGGTTATCCCGGATTAACTAGCAGTGCCAAAAATGAGTGATTTGTGTTGAAAAAATAAAGGAAGAGTATCACTGACATGAGCAGCCATGTGAGCTCATCAAACTGAATACTTAAGTTACAAGATGCAGGGTGTACAATGCTAATTAAAGATATTGTTTCAAAGCCCAAATTCTCCAGTGCTTCTCGAGCCCATGTCTGGTGTGTGTGTGACCTAAGGGATGTTAAAGTCATCTAGCCTGAGTATGTATACGATCGCCCCCCCCGTGCTGGGAGAATGGAGCCTGCCCACCCAGCTCTTTTGGCTGATGGCCCAGCCCACAGGAGGCGGGAACAGGGGGGTGATAATGGGGCACAAGCAGCGACACACTGACAACACGACACACACACGTGGAAAACAGCTTCGGCCCAGCTGGATACAACGCCGCAATGGGCTGGGATTTGGGCATTTGCCCGGACTACCATCACACACACACACACACACACACACGAGTACACATGGCTTTGGGTCAGTGCCCGATTTCTTAGTGGCACTAGCAGGAGAAATTCCCATGCTTGGGTGCTTGCCCAGTTTGGAGACAGTGGCAAACTGTGATTGCCGTGCACTTTGGGTCCTGGCCAAAACTCATGATGAGAAAGTACTCTACAGGGATTGGACTGGTGTGTGTGTGTGTGTGTGTGTGTGTGCAAGTATGTGTGTGTTTTATACTTCTGCCTTCCAGCTAACAATTTCAGGCTCTCTAGTTCTCATCTAGCACTCTTAACAGTTCTTCAGTGTGAAAGTTACCCATAAGGGAACCCCATAAGGACCCGTAACCATCCAAAGAACCCTATTTTTCTCAAAGTGCAGATGGTTCAAAAGTGTCAAGATGTCTTGGTGTTCTAAGAACATTTTAATATAACGTGCGATCGGATGAGGCAGGACAAACCAGCGTGGTTTTTATTACAGAAAATCCAAAAATCATAACAGATTCAGAGAACAGAATGCCAACACTAAAACAGAATAATTCATAAAATCATACAACAGGAAAACAAGCAAGGGTCAAAACCAGGAAGTACAATGAGAAACAAAGGATAGAAGGAACATGGGAAATTAAGGCTCTAAAGAAACAAGAGGACATAAATCATCTAATCAACTAATCAGAGGCTTAACACAGTACAGGTGAGCACATTAGGATAATCAAGCAAGTGTGGAAAAGCTTCACGAAAGGGAACATGACTCAGAGGTCAAAGTGCTTACTTTTCTTCTTCTATAATCAACAGGAAATTCGGATGATGCGACTTCCTGTTGGACTCGTACCTTGTGGAACAGTCCATAAATATATAGTACTATACATAGTGGAAAATATATAGTATGATATATAGTGTTAAAGCCTCCATGCTTGACAGAGAGATGTGTTGGTGTTTTCGTGTGTTGCAATTTAACCTCACCAATTGACTCGTTAAAGCGCAGTCTTAAACGTCTTTCCACTAGATTTCTATATTTGTCGGTGGGCAAATTATTTGCTCTGACAAATCACAAAATGTTTATATCAATCCCAAACCCCACCTCACTCTCACCCCCCGGAAAATAAACGTATTAATTGCATTCCAAACTTCTGAGCAGCGCAGAGAGTTACTCTGTGGACTAAAATGAATCATCCAAGTTCGACAAATTGCCCCCTTCCCTTATTAAACTCGCTCTTCAAGCCTGATTAGATAAATAATTAAGACATTTCCATTTTTCGTGTCTGTTTTATTTGCACTTGCTCAGCGCGAGGAGAAAGGGAGCAGAAGGAATAGCCATTAGAGGGACAGGAAGCCGTGCAAATTAACGTCACTCACCGAGTGTGTGTGCACCAACTGGGTGCTGGGTGTAATAGGGACGTAATTGCAAGAGTCTTATTAAGACAAGGCTGGATGTTCAGGCGAACACACACACACACACACAGTATCGTTCTTACTCTGAGAACTGCATTTGGGGTGTAGTATATACACACTCACCACCTGATTAGTAAAAGAAGTCTCACACACACACACACATAGTAGAGGGTAAAAGGTGAACAGCATCTCCGAGCACTGAAGAACTTTCCTCTGTAATTAAGTAGGAGTTCAAACTGAAGTTTTAAACTTTTATATAACTTTTTAACTTAAAATGTCCTTTTGAGAAACTCCATGTCACGAGCCTTTCCAAACCTTCATGACCTTAGATTATGTTGATAAACCCTTGGAAGCTTGAGCCAACGTACATATGGACCTCTGCACCCAAACACGCTATACTCTGATACAATTTCTTTACCAAAGTGATACAATAATAAATAAAATAAATGGTGAATAAATGTTTATAAATCTTAATAGTAATAAATGAAATACTTTAGACAAGCATCAACGACCATCTGGTCTGATATAGACAACTATCTCACTATCTAGATCATTCTCATTCTCTCTCTAGTTAATAAGCGGGTTAAGTAGGTAGGAAGGTAGAATGCTAGATCGAACATTTATATAATGAACTTGTTAGAAAGATAGCTGGTTAGGCAAAATAACTAGTCGGCTATAAAGATAGGAAATTACCATTTAGTTAGGAAGCTAGGTGGTCAGACTACGAGAACATTAGCCAGATATTTACCTGGCTATTCAGCTAGCAACTTTGGTAGTTAGCTAGATAGGAACCAAACTGTTACGATTGTAACGTGCATAATTGGTTGGTTGTGTATGATGTGTGCTCTGTACCATAGTTTTCACATTTTGTGCTATTCACTCACAAGCTAATAATGGTATGCTAACTGCTAATACTGCCAAAACATGACTAGTCCCAATACAATGACAATAAAACCCACTTGACTTCCAAGTGCATTGAGTCAGCGAAATTTCTGTTTAACAAAAGACTCGAGGTTTACGACTATCAGGAAATCTTGTGAGAGCATTTTCACCATAGACACACTGTCTGCACTTACGCTTTGCCAGAGTTTGTTGAAATTTCCTGCAAAAACTCTAATTATTTGCTATAAGAGAATATTTAGAACAAGAGTGTTGTTAAACTCAGTTTGGTGCAAAAAAACACAAATGGGGCAGCGTGATTGCTCCCCAATGGACCTGTTAGCGCTTGTTGCAGTTCCTAGTTTTCACCACTAGGTGCAATATCACGCTAACTCTGCAGAGCTAAATGGTGCCCATCGCCTAAAAAATAGCATCAATTTTTTAAATAATCACCCACTCAAAAGAGGTAACTGGTATTTCAATGGTGTTGAAAATGTGTGGCGTTGTCAGGACTTTGTTGAAATCAGCGCAGCTCACCTGCCTCTATTGACGAGCCACCACTGCATTTGGGCTTCAGCTTCAAACTTCAGCTTTTTAATTGTACTCATCAGTGTTTCCCCAAGACATGCACTCAAGTGCCTTTCCTCATTTTATACATACACAATCTTACGTATGCAAAATGGTCAAAATGTGTCGAAAGTTTTTCCCTTTTTATCCATTCTTATTTTTCACTTCTCGTCTCATAACCGCCACTCATGAGGGCACGAGGGAGGAAAAATGAGAAAGGTGAGCTGACAAGCAAAAGACCCTCTGATCCAGCTGTCTGACCCCCTCCCTCCTTCACTCTCCCTCGCTCCCTCTCTCCGGTTCTCCCAGTGGATTTGTCCTTCTGGTCGAGTTCATGATGAATGGACCTGTCGAAAGAAACTCATCCCAGAGACCCAATTAGAGAGAGACAGAGAGAGACTGAGACGGAGAGGGAGGTGGAATTTGGAGGAAGCTAAGAAGCTAACTACGTGTCCTTACCTGATTTAGGAACGTCCAGCTGTCCACAGGACAAACCTCTGGGTGATCATCTACATGGTGATCATGCTGTGGTTTGGACAGTGGACTGATGATGGTAATGTGTTTGTCATGGTGGCATATATATATATATATAGCGTATAAGGCATGGTTTGGGACACGTCCACAGAGGACATAAAATTGTGGCTTGTCTACAGACCATTTGTGTTTATTCATTCTACAGGGCACAAAAACACACAAACATCTAATCATCTTCAGATATATGGAAGCATCCCAAACAACATGTCTTATTCACTATACAGGCCAACACCATTCTCACCATTATCCACACCAGCACCAGTGCACTGTGGCCGTGTCTCAAACCACACACCCTATTCACTGTATAGGACACATACAAACCCCCTTTATAAGATTATTGTAGATGTGTTCCAAACCACACACCATATTAACTATATACGCTGCATAAATGGACACCTTTACAAATGTCCCACTATACATGTGGACGTGTCCCAATCCACACACGTTATTTTCTATATCGGCCATACGAACACTCTTACAAGCGCGTCATGAGTCCTCTTAGATGTGTCCCAAACCGCACACCATAATTACAATACATCATAGTCCACATAAACATCTCACTATTCCATCATTAGATCACTGTGGATGTGTCCCAAACTACCCACCATATCCATAATATATACCAAATAACCGGCATAGACTATTGCCATGGATAATCAGAAGAAAGTGGATGTGTCCCAAACCACACAATCACCATCACAAATGTCCCACTGTTCCATATCAAGTCTACTGTGGACATGTTCGTAATCACACCACACACATTTTCCACTATAAAGGCTGTCCATGGGTCAAACGAACATACATATGGGTGCGGTTTAGGATATGGATTGGGACACGTCCATCATGCTGTTGTGTGAAATAGGACAGGCCCTGTCGAGCTTGTCTGAGCTTCTCGGAAGTCTGTGTTTATGTGCTGTATGAAAAGGGAATGAAGTTTGAGCGCAGTTCTCCTTATTATCAATGTAGATGTGGTAGAGTCGGGAGCGTGTGTGTGTGTGTGTGTGTGTGTGTGTGTCGGAGTATCATAAAGATTTATTGCATGGAGCCTGCTCATTATCATGAAGACTGGACTGACTCACTCATGCAGAGAATTAAAATCCCTAATTGTGCTGTCACCCTCTCGCCTGTTCTCTCTTTCTGTCTCTCTATCTCTGTGACTCGCTTCATGCCACGTTTCTCTACTTGCTTCTCTTCCTGTCAACTTTTCCGTCGCTCTCCTTCTTCGTTTCTCCTTTTACCTAGACACCACGGTGACCTGTGAGTGAAAACTCAGTCGGGATCTTCCTGATAGCCTTGTGTTAGAACCTTTTTCCATTGTGTTAAGAATGATAAAGATCTTGTGCTAATGTTTAACTTGAACACAACTGTGTGCTAACGCTAGCTTGACACAAGGCAAGGAGTGAACACACTGGCACTGCTAGTGAACGACAAAGAGAAAAGAGACAGGTGACATTTCAATCGCGATTTTCTCAATTCTATGCAAATTATGTATGGCATGGACAAGCGACAGATCCAAGCAATTGGCTTGGATGAAACCCGTGGTTTCATTATATCCTGGTGTTAAATATGTAGAGAAATGATGAAGAAAGCTGAACCTTGGAAGCAAGTAGCAGAATGCTTGTTGCCTTATGTGAGCTACAAAGCTGGTAAGTATTGTAAACATGTAAACAACCAAATTTCACATTGATTAGCACACTATTTCATTTTTGTTTAATTTGTTAGCTTCGGAGGCGGTGTATACTGCCGTTGAACTAGACAAGCCACACCCACAATGACAATGATTGTTACACACCCAGTAGACACAAACTACAGATATGTTGATTGCAAGAGTTAACTCAGGTTAATGGGAAGTTTTCCAATCCTGCCAATTTCTCCAAAATGGCGTAAGACAAAAGTGAGTCCGGTTCTTCAAGATGGCCGCCCAGATATTGTTATGGCATTCGTGTAAATGTGACTTTCCACCAAACTATTTCTTTAAAGATGTTAAAATTCTCTTCTTTTTTCACTGTGGATCTGAGGTGAGGAGGATGAAACCTTCTGCACACCAAACCGAATCTCCTCTTTTCCTCTCTCTCTCTCTCTGCTTCTCTCTTAGACTTGTCAGGAACATTACAGCTTAAACCGACAGGGTTAAGGACCTAAGCCCCTTCTCTCTGAGCTCTCTTTGTGTGTGTGTGTGCTGTTCAAAATGACAGACCGCTGATAAACACACACACACACACACACACACACACAGTGTAAGAAATCCCACTTGTAAACAGGGAACAAACACACCAATATGACAAAAGCTCGGCGGAAATTGAGCGGCATCTGAGAAAACGGCTTCAATTCACCGATGAACAGAATGTGTCTCCGGCCTATCTCCAAGATTGGTCCAATTTCAGTGTGTGTGTGTCTGTGTGTGTGTGTGTGTGTTAAAGAGGATACAGATAGGGGTTCCTGTGAATGATGAGTAAATTCAACTTATTTAATATTATACAGAATACACTGTATTAAGTGGGTTATATTATACACAATCCTTGTAATCCGTCGGTGTGTGTATACTAATACAGTCTCCACTGTGGACGTGTCCCAAACCACGCAGCTTATTCACTATGTCGTATACACTGACACCATTACAAATATCTCAGTATTATCAGAGTAATGTGTCCCGGACTATTCACCATGCAGGCTACTTAAACACAGTCTCAAATGTCTCACCACAATGATCAGTCCAGTGTGGACGTGTCCAAAACCCCTAACCTCATTCACTACATACAGTAGGTCACATAAACCCCATCACAAACATCACACCATTTTCAGAGTATTGTGGACATGTCCAAGACGACATGTCATATTTACTATGTAGGCCATACAAACGTCCATTATGTTTACTTTGGACATCTAGACCTCAATTCACACTGTAGGCCACATAAACACCGCTTCTAATGTCTGACTACTACCAGTCCATTGTGGACGTATCCCAAATAACACACCCTGACCACATAAACATCACAGGTGTCCCATCTTGCGTTGTGGACGTGTCCCAAACTATAAGCCATGTTCATTATATACTGTATGCCATGTTAAGATCAATCACCAGTTCACTTTGGATATCTCTCAATCTACAACGCAGATTCACCATATAGGCCAGATAAATGCTCAAGTCTAATCATGCAAAAGTCTGACTAGTATCAGCTACCTGTGTAGATGTATCATCTACCCAAATCACATGGCCTATTCACTATAAAGGCCACCATCACAAGTGTCACATCATTATTAGTATAATGTGGTTGTGCTCCAAACCACAATTTCCTAAACCCTACACTTTATTTAGTAAAGAAGCCACATAAACACCATCTCAACGCCACTGGTCCAGTGTGGACACGTCCCAAACCACACACCATATACACTGTATACGACCACATAAACAAAGTCACACCACTAACGGTCCACTAGGAACATGTCCCAAACTACGAAGCTACTGTATATAAGTCACATAAACCCCATCCCTTTATCAGAGTAGCATGGACACATCCCAAACTACACATAGTGGCTGTGTCCCAAATCATTCTTTCCTAGACACACACTTTATTGACTCTCTAGGACAAATTAACACCATTTTAATCATCTCATCGACACTATGTGGTTGTGTCCAAAACCATCATTTCCTAAACAACACGTTCTATTCATTATATATTCCACATAAACACCAACAGTACCAGTACACTGTGGACGCGTCCCAAACCACACACCGTTTTATTTCAATCGAAATTGTAACCCAGTCCAGTGTTATTTTAATACAAATTATCTGGCTTGACGCTCTGAACTGCTGAATTTCCTCTTTAACACTGCAGCACACAGCACAGCTGATCCCCTTCTCTCAGTTTTTAAAGGTCACTCCGTGTCAGAGCAAAGCTCTTCATTTGCTCCTCAGCCACTGGAACCGAATGAACACACAACACGGCCGCACGCTAACGAAACGAAACGGAGCAACGAGTAATTTATCCTGTCACTGACGCCAACAGCTTCCCTCAAGCCTACATCCCCATTAGCCGCATGCATGTGTGAGGTTACACACTCCAGGAATTTTTAGCTCAATCTCTTAATGAACCTTGGCTCTGTTAAAACACGGTGAGCTGTGATGCTGAAGCTATGAAGAAGTAGTGCAAAAAAGGGTGGGGGCGTGTGGGGGTTGTACATCTTTGTAGCTTCTCATGGCCTTGACATGCCGTGATTACAGGATGTCCTTTTAGGGTCGTATTCAGAGTAGGGTTACATCTGCCTTGTGACAAATTAATACTGAAATTTCAAAGCCAGACTGAAGCACTATTCAGAATTGATGTCGTGCACACAGGGCAGAGTTTGCGTAAAACAGAGGCATGTCTCAGTTACGCACAATTCTGATCTTACACTTAAGTGCCTTTATTTTGTGTGATGCCATATTAATTCGGTCACTATGATGTAACCAGAGTATGCCACATTGAAACTTATGTTTGGGGTTTAATTAGAGGCATCATTTACCCCGAGGACTAAATTTATACTTATAAATTATAAAAAAAGTGAGCTATATGCATAAAAGTTGAGTGCTCAGTGAGCTTATCCTTCCACCGATCAGTGCATTGTCTTTACAGGAGAGCGTCTCAAATGAACCAAAACACATTAGCATTATTTTATTAATACCACAACTCAAAAAAAGAATAATTAAAAGCATGATGAAATAGCCTACATTCTGCAAACACTACAATTTCATGACCTGGATTTAGTATCTTGTGGCTTAAATAAGTTATACAAACCATATAAAGGAATAAAACGCAAAGTAGTACAATGTGCTACATCAAGTGCTATTCTACCATGGGGTTAGGTTTAGGGTTAGAGTGTTGAAGCCATTTTACTTGTGTGATCATTACAAATAGGACTACTTATGCAGCAAGGTACTGGCAACCATCTTCTCATCCATTCCTCATCACATTAGGCATTAAAACAAATTAAACAGTGTTATATCTGAAGACACGCCTACTCAAGAAAAATTTGGCAACCTTGGAGATGTGAATGAAACGCAAGTGATTTTAATAAGCTGAACAGGAAGCACAGAAATTCAACGTGAGCAGGTGCATAAGCCAACTCTGAATTTGAGTAACTTTCCCAGATGAGAGTGTTGCCAAATGTAATGCATCTACACACAACAGTACAAAATTTAACTACACACTGGAATGCATCCATTCAGTGTTACTGTGAACTTAAACGGACAGGAACTTTATCGCCAGCATGTGAAACTCATTGGGGTGCTCCTGACAAGTGACACTTACCCTTAATGTAGTCGATTTGTACATAGTGTAGTGCTTTGCGAACATAGCTAACAAGTAATTGAGGTCTATCTGAACGTCTGCTCCTTTATATAAATGAATGCCCAAACCTTCACATGCTTGCCAAAGTTTGAAATCTCTATATTCAGATTAAATTCGATGCTCACATTTTGGGAGGCGGGGCTTAGTGGGTGATAAGGAAAAAATTCTGGTTCCCAAGATGGCTGCTCACATAACACTTACAGTGTTCAGCTGTGTGGTAACGTCTTGTATGTGTTCACAGTAAAGATGTTGAGTGAGATTTCCTCTATTAAGAAGCAAACATCCGACTGCAAACACGTCCTGGCTCATTGAGGTCTTGAGGTGAGTAGAAATTCCGATTTTTATCGTTAAACTATTCCTTTTACAGATGTAAAGTCTATATTCTGTCCTCGGCCATGGGCCAAGCACCCGGCGATGATCACTATTAGACCAGGGAAACAATGGGCTATTTACAGAGATATGAACAATGAGACGCACAATTACATTTGGTCTAATGTGCATAGTGATGACAAGTCTAAATGAGGATAAAAGAGGCGAGAACTGTTTAAACGACAGAAAGTGGGGGATGGAAAGGGAGAGGAGGAAAGGTAAAAAGGACAGACGAGAGATATGACAGCCAGCGTCTGTTCCCACAGCTGGCTCCGGGCCCTCCCTCCTTTTTAAAAGCTCAGCAGGAGTCATTACCAGTAGGGGGGCGAGTTCACCCCCTATATTACCACTTCGGCCCCCCCCATTAACCGTCCACCCCCCCCATGACACACACACACTTCTACCTCATCCTGCGCTAAGTGTGTCGATCCTCCTATCTGTCATTATAATGGCTGTTGTTATGCTGATATGCACAGTAGGAGCGACACACAGCCGGATCACACTTCAATCACCATGTGTGTGTGTTATTGTGCAATTAGACGACGGTTCTGGAATTCCAGCTGACGAGTCGGGATATGTGGAGCTCTTGATTATTGACATTACTGAGATGTCAATATTGCATTGTCCTTTATAACACTGTGTTGTTGAGTTCTCAAATCTGATTGGTTGGAAGGTGTTGATTCATTTTCTATAACTGCAGCTCTAAAGGTGATTCCAGCTGTAATTCAAATCACAGGTTGCTATAGTAACTCGTTTACCCTGACTTGTATGGCGGACGCGCCACATAAACTAACCACTAATAATAACAAACAGTTCATGCTATTTAACAGCACAGCTGAGAAAAATGTTGAGTTTCCTGACAGTTCTGTCTTGTTTTTTCTCTTTCTACTCCTTCACATTACCTGTGTACGTCTTAATGAACACTAAATTGCTGGCCTCAGTAAACCGCTAACTGCTCAGTGTCGAACTTCCTGGCGAGTAAAATGAGTCTAATTTTAGACTAGAATATTTAATTAGTAATTTACCACCACATCTGAGGAAAATGTTGACATTCCTGACAACTGGGTCTTGTTTTCACACTCTTTATGCCTTTGAATTATGTATATACTGTAAAAGACTAAACAGCAACATGCTAGCTAGCTAAAACATTAGCCTCAGTTATTAGTTAGCTTCCAGGCTCAGTGTCAATATTCTGGTAAGTGTAAATACAGTATATCAAATTTTAAACTCACTGAATCATTTCTCAATATACCTTAATATAAAAATATTGTCTTGTTTTCACACTCATTATGCTTCCACATTGTGCATATAGATGACTGAACAGCAACATGCAATTTATTTTCTAAATCATTAGCCTCAATTAATAGCTTACTGGCCAATTATCTGATGAGTGAAATAAGTCTAATTTTAGACTTACTGAATCACTTCTTAGTAATTTACCACCAAATCTGAGGAAAATGTTTACATTCCTGATCA
The DNA here is from genome assembly GCA_030014255.1 of Parauchenoglanis ngamensis. Classification (NCBI taxonomy): domain Eukaryota; kingdom Metazoa; phylum Chordata; class Actinopteri; order Siluriformes; family Auchenoglanididae; genus Parauchenoglanis; species Parauchenoglanis ngamensis. The sequence continues at coordinate 2,118,447 of JAQMYM010000013.1, forward strand.
TTTTCACAGTCTATGTCTTTGCATAACAGATAAACAGTAACATGCTAACCAGCTCAGTTATTAGCCTCAGTTATTAGCTAGCATTTATGCTGAGTGTCAGTTTTAGAGTATGTTGATTTTTAGACTTGCTGAAGAATTTTTTTTTAGCAATTTACCACCATATCTGAGGAAACCTGACGGAAAAATATTTCTGACAATGTCTTGTTTTTACACTCTTTATGCCTTCATATTATATGTATAAAAGACACTACCTTATCTATATCATTAGCAGTTAATAGCTAGCCGCTCAGTGTCCATATTCTGGTGCGTGAAATTAATCTAATTTTAGACTTACTGAATTTTTCTTAGATATTCACCACAATATCTGAGGAAAATGTTGCATTTTTCTCTTTCATTCTGTCATTTTCACACTCACTGTGCTTTCACATTATACATATATTTAAAAAAAAAACCAAACCTAAACAACAACATACTAGCTCTGCAAGTTATCCTTAGTTTTTAGCTAACTTCCAGGGGTTGTTCCTTCCATCCTCACAACCTTTTCCACTTGCATATTAAGTATGTTGTGTTCATGTTGAAAGCACAAATTCTGCCTCGCCCCAGAATCCCATTCATTTAAAACGACACACGGCTTTTTGTAAACAGTTTTATTCTGCTATACACCAATACTGCTTATTTTAATATTTTAAAACTGGACATGGAAACATGATGTAAAATAACATTTCGGAAGAATGTAAAATACACAAACAGGACAACACCTAAGATTAGCAGAATAATGTTTCAGACTTAAAACGTAAACTAAAGTATGCCGATTATTAAAACGGCTCCGCATGATGCTGGAAAGCCAATCAGGATAAAACTGTGCAATTCATTTCGGTCCTGAACAGAAAGCATTCTTTATCATTAATCTTCTTGTCAACTGAAGACCTGCAAAACAACAATCTGCACAAACAAAGAAAGGCACAAATAAGACGTGATGTGAGATTCGGCAACGAAGCGCGTGCACTGGACACAGGAAGTGAGGTCATGCTCAGACACTGGAGGTGGACAGGATGTCTTCCACAAGGTGTTTGTAGACCCAGGCATCACCTTTGAGCCTCTGGCGCCGGATTCCCACCACCTCGGGTTTCTGCAGGAGACACACCTCCAACTCGAACTGCATCGTCACCTTACCGAAGTCCGACTGTGTGCGACACTTCAGTGTGTAACTGAGACAGAGAGGCAGAGGGGCGTTCATTTAACGGCAGTACAAACATGTATTTATATTCTGCATATAAGGATTAAAAACACTTGTGGTAGTGCTGTTATAGGAAAACAATCAAAACATCACGCCGCTACACAAAGTGGACTTACTATTACCAACCCCAAGATTGATTATTTTCCTCTAACCGCATGTCCCAAAGTGTTTTATTCCTCTCATGCCACAGCAATTTGCCAATTTCTGCTTTCCAAAAAAATAAAAATAATAAAAAATGCCAGACTCACCCTTTCTGCACGTAGTCCACGTTCTTCTCTGGTAAAACTCTCAGGATTTCATTCAGTACCTGGTCTGCGTTATTCTGGCTGGTCAACGTCACATTGTACTGCGCCTGAATGATCACACATGGACGCTTTAATACAAGCTGAATGTTTCTTGCTTTGTGCATCACTTTGCTCTTGGAGCTTTCTGATCTAGGGATCATTCCGCAGGAGGGGGGAAGAAAAGAAGAAGTGGATGGCAGGGAAAGGTAAAACAGACAGAAAGAAGAATACAGTGAAATGCGATAGAAGTATGGAAACTGGAAGAACAGAAAATCTGGGGGGGGGAAACGTTAGGACGGAAAGTAGAGAAGAATAAAATGGGAAAAGGCAAAAGTGTGGGAGAAATCAAAAAGAAAAGCAGACCACAGGAAGAAAGGAAAAAGAGGAAAGTGTGAATGTAAGCAGAAGTAAGAAAAGATGTGGACGTGGAAATGAGCACGGACAAATGGAAAGGGGAAAGACTGTGGAATGAGGGCTGAAGGAATAAAGGAGTGAATGGGAAATTAGACAGATGGAAAAAACAAAATGGGCTTGAAAGACAGGAAGAAAGGGAAGGCAAATTGCAGACAGAGAAGAAAAGAGGAAACAAGAAACTGGGACAAAAGGAAGGCAAAGGGAAAGCAGCTAGAAGTATGAATGGGGGAAAAAAAATCAAAAGGAAACGTGAATGGAAGGAAAACGGAAGGCAAAAAGTGGACGGAATGAAGGGAAAAGGAAAGCTGGAAAGAAAGAACAGGAAGGTGGACAGAAGGAAGAAAACAGGGGATTGAAGGATGGAAAGAGAAGAAAAAAAAAAGCAGAAAAAAGCAAGGTTAAGGGAAGATGGAAAAAGATGGTGACGCCAAATGTATGGAAGTAAAGAGAGAAGGGAAAAGTGAACGGAAGTAAAATTGGAAAAAGGCAGACAGAATGACGGAACAAATGGGAGGATGGAAGGACAGAAAGAAGGAAGGACATGAAAGCAGACAGAAGGGGAAAAAAATTGAGAATAATGGATAGGATGATGGGGGGAAAAGGAAAGCCAACGGAGGGAAGTGTAGAGCAAGAGGCAGTTGTTTGTGATGGGAAAATGGATGAAAAGAAGACAGAAGAATAAAAGAGAAAGGGAATAAAAGGAAAGAAGGGAAAGGGGCGTGTCCAGCAAAAGGAACCGGTGCACACCTTTATCCGGCGCGGTGCGTCCCTCGGCCCTTTCCTCTTGCTGGGAGTGAGCATGGTGATCACTTTGTCCAGGCCTCGCTCCAAACTGCCGAACACTTTCCCCGCCTTCCTCCTCTGTCCGCTGTCCACCTGACATCCCGCCATGTCCAACGAACGAGACCTGGGAACAAGGGACTCATAAAGCGTCCGTTTTATCTTTACACTGTCTTTCAATATCTTCACCTTCTCACGTCTTTCCTTATTCCTCTGTCCAACTTCCTGTTTAATGCTCCTTCATCACCTACCACTTCCTCTTCCACCACTTATTAAAAGCACTTTTTTGCATCACATCCTCCTTCATCCAGTTATTTCCCCTCTCTTACCACTACTTATATTCACTCTTCCTCCATGTTCTTCCTCTCTCCATCCTTCCAACAGTCCTTCCCGAGCCCTCAGTCGAACTTCCTCTTATTTCTTTCTTTTTCATCCCTTTGCAGTTCTTTCCTTCCATCCATCATCTTATTCCTCCCTTTTTCCTTTCCTCACTGTTTCACTCTTTCCCCAGTGGATTTCCTTTCTTTCTTTATTCGAGACTTCTCTCCTGCGTGTAACTCTTGCCCCATTTCTTCCTGCTTCCAACTTCCTGTCTCTTCTTTCGGTCCTCTTTCTTTTCCCTACTGATTTGATCTTAATTAACCATTTATTTTTATTTCTTCCTCTTTCCAGTTTTGTCTTTCAGTTTTAACCCCCCTCCCCCCCCTTGTCCAACGTCTTTGTTCTTCTTCTGGACTTTTTTCTCTTTTAAGTTTCATTTTCTATTTTTGGTTTTTCTTATAACTATATCTGTTCTCCTCTCTCTCTCTCTCTTTACCTTCTCTCCGGGCTGAAGACGAGGAGCTCCTTTCCACCCTGCTGCTGCTCTCCAGTCTTCTGGCCTACCACGTCTACACACACACACACACACACACACACACACACACACACACGACAAACATGTGTCACTACATGCCACACGCAACAGTCAGTTCTGGGCAAAGTGACATATACACCTGTCAGGATGCATCTCGGGATTTGTCTCTCTAACACACACACACACACACACGCGCACAAACACACACTCCCCAGTGATTTCCTGTCTGTTTCGGTGTGAGAGGAGCGAGTGTGTGACAGTAACGAGGTGAACACAGTGAATGTTGTGGAGAGAGAGATGCCCAAATGCAGCTCTCGTGTGATATCAGACATATAAGGCGCACTTAAGAGACCTGCTGTTAAAGGAAATAAATCAACAGCAAGCTGGTGTGATGAAGGGGAGTTACAGTTCACGTCAGCACGTCCTGAAGTGATTTATTCCTCTCATATGACAGCAATTTGGCCACAATTACAATTTCTGTGCTCGTATATCATTTGCGTTAAACGTCCACTTACATTTTTCCCCCCGCAGCCTGTTAGCCAGAGAGTGTAATTAAATCAGACACTAGATACGTACGCTTATAAGGCAGCACTTAATCACTCTCAAATTACGGCCGTGTTGGCGTTCAGAAATAAAAATGAAAAAACAGACAGAACGGGGCTGCTCTCCAGAGAGCCGATATATCTCGCGCCGTATTAATAGCGAGCGGCTTCATATTAGCGCTCGTCCTGATCAGACGACCCGATTGCTTTTGTTTTGCGATTTTTCATTTTCCTGCCAGTCTTCGTTGGAAAACTCCAGAGAACCTGAAGATAATGATGATCAAGATGACAAGCAACACAGTCAGGGAGATTTGGGGGGGAAAAGATTTTGGTTTAATGAGATTATTTGCTGTAAAGGCTGGAGGCGGTGTGGTTAGCATAGTCAGAAGAGGTTACTGGAAAAGGATGTTCTTCCACTGACAGTACAGTGTGTGTGCGTGTGTGTGTGTGTGTGTGTGTGTGTGAGAAGTTCAGAATTCCAGCCACCTTGAACACACTCACCTTTCTGTGTTTCCACTGCTTTGTGTATAATGTTACTAACAGGTGTCGTTGGGGCCGCTTTGTTGGGCCGGCTTTTCCGATTGGACGCTGGCGTGACGGGGGCGGGCAGAGCGAAAACGCCGCCGTCGGAGTTTGGCGCGGTGTAGCACATGTTCTCTTTATTCTCTCTGGCCCGTCTCTCACTGTTCCGTGGGCGTGGCTTTGCTATGACAGGGGACTGTCCTAGTTCACCCCGCCGCTTCTCGGTTGATTGACAGGAGGGCTTCTGGGAGGAGATGGATTCTTAGCAATATGTGCAAGGCAACTCTACAGAAATGAAATGGTGCGTGTTGTGCTAACCTTGCGTGGCGTTAACGGGATCCAGGCGTCGTCGTCGTCGTAGCACTCGGCAGGGAAAACCATGGACCCCAGCACGGCTCTCTGTCTGCCTTCGTCTTCAACATCATCTTCATCTTCACTGAAATTCAGATTCTTCTTTAACTGGAAGAAAACATTGGAAAAAGTTTCATTCGCCTGAGCTGATGTATTAAGATGGCGTGGACAGACAGGATGTAATAAAGTAACTGGGTCATATAATTTATATTTATTTATAATACCAGAATAGTACAAAGAGTTGAACAATTTTAGCCTCTTCGCTGCACCTTGAGACAGCAACTTCCTGTACAATTAAAAAGGATAATCTTGACTATGAGGACGTTTTGCGAGTGAGCGAGGAAGAGTCTACATGTAAAATTCTTAGCCCGCTTGAAAAAGTACACTTTACATAAATTCTCAATTAAATAGACAAAGGAATGCGAAAGTGTGCACACCCACGGAATGAAATTAATCCAAAGAAGTGAAAACTGTTGAGGTAAATATTTGGATAAGATATTAATATTGCAGGATTGTAATATTGCCAGGCCCAGCCTTCGCCTTTATCACCGTCTGAAACCTGCTGCACATCCCAGGCGAGATAGCGGTCCTCGCGCTGCCCTTTGAATCGAGCGGATTAGAGGAAATACTATTTTTCTGTTCAGCTGCTCTCATGTTTTCGCCAGACACATTAAAATCACAACATGCTTGGATCATTTTCTTAGTAGCCATTTATTTTGTTGGTTTTTTTTTTTTAAACACGTGAATGACGTGGATAGTGTGACGTGCCTGTATTTCCTGTACAGGAGAGTGCGCGGGGTCGTGTGCAGTCAGGTCCGCTCTGAGACGCGCGGGTCTGCCGCTCTGCTTCTTAGCCAGCAGTAACAGATACGTAGCAGTGGTCTGGTCATACTTCCACTAAACAAACACACACACACACACACACGGGACAATCATATAGACAGTGATACAATCTGAATGAGAAATGTGCAGATATTTACTTTCTTATTTAAATGCCCATTTTAACTCAAATACTGAGGCACATGTATTCAGACTAAATATGAACAGCATCTGCTAGCCTGTTTAGTTATACTCTACTGCCCCCTGTGGGTCAATAATAATAATACAAATTTGTATGGTCCACTTAAGAGGACTAAATCCAAACAGTACCTCTGATACCAGGAGGACGGTGCTCTGTTTGGACCTCTTGAACGTCACCGCCATCTCTGTGATGCAGTCTTCATCGATATGTCCCAGCTGAGACACAAACCCAGAGAAAAGCAAATCTCAGCGCAAGAGAGAGAGACAAAGCAAGTAAACATTAACTATGTGGCTGTCAATATGGAATTTTCTCTTAATCATCTTTGCAGTAACTCGTTTTATTGTGAGCGAGGAACTGAAGAAACGTCAGACCGCATGCACCATGGGATTGGTACAAGGAAGTGTTTGAACCAAATCGAGCATGCACGTAAAAGATCACGTTGCTTCTTTCTAGCGTGAGCACAGGGTTATATGGCTAGGAGTTGGTGTATTTATGCAATCCGTAAAGTGCAGGTTGGGACCCAATTTTAACCACTGATCAGTTTTCTCCTTCTGTACCAGTGCATGTGGCCGACCGAACCACTGATTTATCTTGTGAACAGGCCTAATCGCTTCATACAGCAGGTAATACTGTAATACTCAGCAGGTAGAATACTGGGAAAGAGAACACTCCTGATGATTCAGCTTGAAGGAGGAAGTCAATTTTGAAGGCACACACACACACACACAAAGCCTGCTGAAGCAGCAGCGTAGGGATTCCCAGGGCTTGTGTGAGATATTCGTTTCATGCATGATGGGTAAGTGCAATGCCAGGCAAAAACAATGGCATCAAATAGCAGAAGCAATACTCTCTAACTCAGACGCTACGCTTTTCTGACTGAATATGGCCATTATAACAGCCTAGGGTGTGTGTGTGTGTTACCGGACGCGTGCTGTGCCACTCCACAGGGCTGCTGTATCCCTTCATCACCCAGGGGTGAGCCAGCAGCTGCCTGACTGTTAAACGCCTCTTCGGCTCCACCTACAGGACAAACACAAGAACTGCACTCAACTGGGATTCAGCTGAGACGCATCACTTTCAGTTTGTGACCATGGATATTTAAGTGGATCAAGAAAAATTGTGAGTGACCAGACATTAATACACGCGCGCACAAAACATACCTGCATCATCTGGTTAAGGAGCAGTACACTTCCAGGAGACAGCCAGTGAGGGTTTTCAAATTGGCCTTTCTATTATTAAAAAAAACCCCAATGCATCACACACACACACACACACACACACACGAATTTAATCAGGTAGTCACATCATTTCACTTCTTCCATTCATTTCACTGCTTAGCATATGAATAATTATTTAAAAAAAAAAAATAAATAAAAAAAAACAGCAAACAAACAAACACATACACACACATCAGTAGAACACCTTAGTCCTTAACCAGGTAACTAGTTAGTTCCCCTAGCACCAGTAGCCACAACTCAGAACCCATTTCACTAACCAGGTAGATAACATTTAACTACTCTATTATGCAAATATACCCAGTCATCTACTGTGACGTTAAATGGGTCAATTTGTGATTGCTTGTTCATAACCGAAGCCCCGCCCATATTTACCAAGTGACGTCACAGTCAGAAGTGTGTATAGGTGCAGTGTATCTTAACTTACTGTGATTTTTCTGTACAGCACCATACAGTTATCGTCATCAAACGGGAGGAAGCCACACAGCAGGGCGAACAGCAATACGCCCATACTCCAAACGTCTGCCTACAGCAAAGGTCACAATATATTATATTAAATATAAATAAAAATAAAAACTTCAACACCGGTGACTATCAAACACGCTCACCTCTGAGCCGATATACGATTTGCCCTGGATGAGTTCTGGGGCTGCGTAGGCGGGGCTTCCGCAGCACGTCATTAGCTCATAACTGAGACCGCCCTACAGAACAAGAGGTCAAAATGTTGCGTACAAAATCATGCTTGATACGCCCCAGCCTTCACCAAAGGAGAGGACGGAGATATTTAAACACACACTACAAGTTGTCCTGAAGCTACATATAACCATGAGTGAGTGTGTGATTAGTTAGCCTTCTACAAAGCTAAAACGGAAGCAATAAGATGAAGATTGCCTTTCTTTTTAACTGCATTATCCTCATACTTTAATCTTCATATCTCAGCTGGAGCTCACTCTTTACAAACATATAAAGAGAAACAAACCTTTGGCTTGGCACAGAGCCCAAAGTCGATCAGCTTCAGATTGTGATCCTCATCAATCAGCAGATTTTCCTGGAAAAAATGAAATAAATAAATAAATAAATCACACTAAACACGTATCAGAGGAATAAAACTAGAGCTTAAAGAGAGCCAGGATTGGCTGGCGTACAGGCTTGAGGTCACGGTGGGCGTATCCCTGACTGTGGACGTAAGCCAGCGCCGACACGATCTGACGGAAGAACACACGGGTCTCCTCCTCCGACAGACGGTCTTTTGCTACGATGTAATCAAATAGCTCTCCTCCAGGACAATACTGAAGGAGATAGATATAAACATGAAAGTGGCACTATACATGGAGATATTTCTATTCTCAACAATTGCATCATGATATACAGGGTTTTTTTTTTTTTTTTTTACAAAAATGGACACACCTCAAGCACCATGTAGATCTTGCTGGGCGTCTCAATGACGTGGTAAAGGCGACACACGTGCTGATGGCTGAGGTTCTTCATAGCTTCTATCTCCGTCTTCACGCGAGGCAGGTCCTCCTGCAACGAGTTGCCTCTTTTACATACACAGTATTCAGTGTTTGAATCAAGCCATAACGTATTTACGTCCTCATTACCGTCCATTTGGGCAAAACTCACCCCAAGAACTTTCTTCTCCATGATTTTGATGGCCACTTTCTCGCCTGTCAGGATGTGTCTGCCGAGTTTGACCTTCGCAAAACCACCTGCAGAGGGATTGAAGCAGAAATGGTGTCCAAAGACATTTCCCTCGCGCTCTCTCATACATATAGACAACAAGAAGAAAAGTTACCCGAGCCAACGGTTTCATAAACCTCGTAGTATTTGAGGAGCTCCGAGGCGTCGTCTACAGGCATGCTCTCACCTTTTACCTGCAACACACCAGAAAATCCAAGAGGTTCCAATACAGCCAAGTTATTCAATCATCTTATTTCATCCTTAACAAATAAATAATAAACAACATGCATGATTCTATTACACACTGATATTTGTGTACATCATTACTGCAAGGCCAAAAAAAAACCCCAGCTAACTGGTTCATTATTTGAAGGAATGTGTACATAGAGGTCAAGGGAACGTTTGAGATTCAGGCTTTTACTTATAGCTCGAGAAAATATACGAATATTCCATCATTGAAACTTAGGAGTCGATTCCGAGTACTGGGAATCGGTTAATACGACTCTAAGCACTATTTTCTTCTCAACTTTTGGGCTAAATAAACCCTGCTAACATCTCACGCCATCTCCGTTTCTGTCTTAAAATAATCTGTTTTCAAACTTGCTACAAATACACTTCAATTTGTGGAATCGACTCCAAAGCTTCACGTCGATTCACCATTCACAGCGCCTGGGAATCGGAGAGTCGACTCTATGATGTGGAATCGACTCCGAGTTCTACTAAATGCTGTAGTTCCAGCTCCTCCAACAATCATTATTGAATTTCGGGCATAATAATAAACACTACGAGTGAAATAAATATTGACGTTTCTGATACAAGCTTTTTGGCCGACATTTTGTGTAACCATAAATAAATGCCACAGTGAGCTGTCACGGCAGCTTATAAAGCCAATTATTCAGCTAGACAGCTTCTTTTTTTTTTACTCACCGTTCGTATCCTGAATTTAAATCCTTCACAACGACTTTTATGAACAAAAATACCCGCGGAAACTTTTCAGAAAATATCCTAAAATTAACTAGCCAAACATCGTCCTTCCAGCCCTAAATGCCGAAGAGATTTTTGAATTTACCACTCGGTGTCCTGCGTCACTTCCTGTTTCCGCTTAGAACAAAAGTCTCGCTGAAAACAAACGTCATTTAAAAATAATAATATTAATGAAGCGCGGCATGAATTATGTTTATAAATTATAACACATAATACAATTGTTTTAACATATAATTATATATAACAATTATAATAGTAAAGTTGACTGGATACATATCAACTTGCGTGTCTCAATAAAGCTATAGTTTAGTAGTTAATTATTGTCATGGTGCCTGTTAGTTTATTGGCTCTTAGTATTAGCTTTTCCAAAATATTCACTTAAATTCTGAATATTAGGATTCACAAATGCAAATCCAAAGATATGCAGGTTATTACTGCGTAGAATTAATGTCTTGATTTACTTACATTTTACAGTAAAACTGGTACTTTTAAAAGTTTAAAATGAGTTTGCCATGTTTAAGCAATTAGACTTTCTCCATTGAAAAGTTTTCAATGTTCTGTCCCAAGCTGAAGACGTTCACAATTACTCTCCCACTCCTTACAAAAGGCTCCTGTAAAGCGTCTCGGGTTTGCCCAATTGTCAATAAAAGCAAAAAATAAAAAAAAATACAAATTTTTTTTAAATCACCACCACAAACCAATTTGATTTGGTTATAGTTTCTATAAGATGGTTAAGCTGTATGGAAGGAGTCTCCAGTGTCACTGCTAGGTAAGAGGACGGGCTCCACCCTTACTATAAAATTTCCACTTTTTAAAAAAAAAAAAAAAAAAAAACCCTTGAATGTACACAAACTAAAGGGCTTTTTTAATAAAGAGGAAAAAAAATTAAATAAATTCCTCCACACCTTAAGTTGCCCTAGAACACATATGCATCAGTTTAATTGAACACTTACTGCTGCTCTGCATACTTACAGCAGTTGGTCATCTTTGCACTCTAGATTTTGATCTTGTTTAAAAACACCATAAGTGTTTGAGTATGCTATTTGTATTGGAGATGGTGTAGCATTTATTAAAGCTTTATACAGAACAGTTTGCTGGCAGCTTTGCTTGCCATCAGCAAGTACAGCCAAAAAATCAGTCACATCATGGCAACTGTTCAGCATGAAAACACATGACTCCAATGTCTGAGGATGCAAAGCTTGCATCAGAGGGGGCACAAAGAAACAGGCACAAGAACACAGAATGCATGTCCATAACTTTATTCCACATTCAATAACATGGCATCATACATTTTCAAGGAGGAAAAGTTGGATCTTGTCCAGGAAGTGCTGCTGCTTGAGAAACCATTTTGCTCATGGGAAGAACATGAACTCTGGGTCAACAGCAACAGGTTGTTAGGCTTTACTCTGCTTCTCCTTTTCAATTTCTGCAAGGACATGAAGAGCAATTCAGTATCAAGACATCAGCAACTGCCAAGGTGAAGCCTGAATAAATAAAGTCATCAAACTAGCATAGTAAAGTGTTGGAGAAAACCAGCTAACCAAAATTACAAGACACAAGCAAAAGTTCCTCACAGGACTTTCAGATGGGGCTGGAGTATAGAAAATAAGACATACTGTATCAGAGTTAGGAACCAAGGGCCCAAACTTTAGTTTCATGATCTAGATGATGTCTACAAGCCAACAAGCTAGAAAACTAAAACATCCTTACCCTCTTGGGTGGGGAGAGGATTCTTCTCTTGAGTCTCAGTCTTCTTCAGTTTGGACTTATCAAACTGGGAGATCTCACTGACATCAGGTTTGTCAGACATCATGCAAGAAGCTGAATTTTCTGGAGACACCAAAGAACATGAATTACATTATATTCAAATAACTTAAAATATGGAAAAGTCACAAACTACTTACAACCCACAATATATTAGCGAGAACAAAGCCAGGAACCAGCAGACCAAACACCAAGACATCAAGAAACTTCACCAAGCTGCTTCTTTATCTGAGCTGAGACAGATCCTGAAAGGCTCATCGTCCAATCAGAAAGAGCTGAGCTAATCAGGGAGCCCTTAATTGACTAATTAGTGCAATTGCTTGAGCTGGGGGTATTCGTGCCCCATGCTGTAGAACCAAAAGTCCTGTGGGTTTCGTACAAGCAAATATACAGGAATGCCTCTAGTTACTGTACATAGACAAAGGTTAAGCTTTAACCTGCATCACATCAAAGTTGATCTATTAATCGAATTACACCAAACTGTAAACTCGGACCAAAATTTCAGTCAGACAGACTGATGAGCTTTCAAACAATAATAAGGGCACTGGATAAAATTCATTTCAGCTGAAAATTATTTACACACATGCCAAACAGTCCTGAGACATTTTTGAGTAGTTAAGTGCTTCTTTAGTTTTAAACAGGAAGGCAATTGGACAAAAGCTAACAATGGAAGTTTCCCAGATGTTAGCATTGTGTGTGTGTGTGTGTGTGTGTGGGGGG
>JAQMYM010000013.1:2162369-2169869 GCA_030014255.1 Parauchenoglanis ngamensis
CCCCAGCTATCCTAGACCCCCCCCTTTCTCATGTCTCCATCCATCTCTCTGCTGTCTTCAGTAGCGTCCTGTCTGTCCCATCTCTTCCCCCGTCCTCTCCGATGTCGTCTGTAGGGAAAGATGGCCTTTTACCTTTAACTCTTCTCTCGAATCCAGGATGTCCGAATAGTTCACTTTGTGTTTAACGCTTGTTTGTTACAGAATAACACTCTAATTTTGTATTATTAAAAAGTTAATTATTCATATTTATTTGTATTGTAATGTGTTTGTAAAATGTATTAATATAAATTTGTGTGTTAGTTGTAGCTGATGAAACTGGAACAGACCATCTCTGAGTAAAGGGGGGGGTGCTGGGAGGGGGAGTGTTTATGATACTACACCGCGGTTTCAGTGGCATCCTGACATGTTTACTCACGCCACTTCACACCTCCAGCTCTGGCGTCATGTCAAGCTCGCAATCTCGCAGGTGTGAATCACACAGCAGTGTTAAAGTGCAGCAGCAGGGATTTCCCAGCATTCAGTGGGGCTGATGGAGCTCCCTCCCTCGTCATGACGTCCACACGAGAACTGAAATGAATCCCAGAACAGGGCTGGTGACGACAACTACGACTAGTACTGCTACTAGTAACACTGCTACTCTTACTACTAACCTTATTTCTGCACTTATTAGGATTACGATTATTCCTGGTACTATTACTACTGCTATGAGTATTCTTGCTAGTCTTACCACTACTATACCTTTAACAAGCAGCACAGCTACTCTCACTAGTACTCTTATCTCTACTCTTGCCTCTAATCTTATTACGTCTGTTGCTATTACTGTTAGTAGAACTCGGATTACTACTAGTGTTACTAATCTTACTGCTCCTGTTATTACTACCCCTACTCCTAATCTTAGTACTATTCGTCCTACCCTGAACGCTACTATAACTACTACCACTATTGTTACTCTTCTTATCGCCTTATTTACCACAATTACTAAAGTTACTACTCTTACTACTAACCGTATTACTGTTACTCCTAGTATTGCAATTTTTCCTGCATTCACTACTCCTGCAACTAGTTCTATTACCACTGTTATGAGTAGTACTACTGCTAGACATAGTATTAGTACTTTCACTAGTACTCCTATCGCTATTCTTGCTACTAATCTTATTACTACTATTGCTACAAGTGTTACTTATCTTATTACTGCGCTTACCACCATTACTACTACCACCAGTGTTCTCTACTGCTATGCTTAGTACTACTGTTACTAGGAGTATTACTGGTCTAATTACTAATCATTTTGCTGCTACTACAGCAACTACTAGAAGTAAAGTACTACTGAGTACTAGTATCATTACTCGTACTGTTAATCTTAGTACTGCTACTAGTATTGCTCATCTTACTACTAATGCTACTATTAATACTCTTACTACTAATCATAACTCTTCTTGTTACTACAGCTCCTAGTATTCTTATAAGTCATACTACTAATACTTTTGCTGCTACTATTCCAGCTGCTGTTAGTAAGTATTACTGTTCTTATTACTGCTCTTGCTACTAATACTGCTCGTGTCAGGATCCTTACTGCTGTAGAAGTAGTGCTGCTACTGTTACTCCTCTTACTACTGCTATGAGTAATTTTATTATAACACGTACTACCTCTGCTACTAGTATAGCTAGCCTACTACTGCGCTCGCTATGAATATTACTACCCTCCTTATTATGGCTATAGTATTACTACTCTTATTACTACATGTATGCTGTGACACGTTATCCTGACTTAAGGGTGGTTCTGTGTCTGTGTTCCAGTTATGGTCATTCATATACACCGTCCAAGCACCCCCCCCCCCCCACGCGCTCGCTCTCTCTCTCTCTCTCCCTCTCCCCCTCTCCCATGCTCTCTCTCTCGCGCTCTCTCTCTCATGCTCTCGCTCGCTCGCTCGCTCTCTCTCTCTCTCTCTGTGTGTGTGTGTGTGTCCATACGTCTCCTCTTCCTTGCCTCTTGTCCTTCTTCCCCACACCATTGGTTCTCTTCCAGGTTGTAGCTTTGTGCTAATGTGTTCTGTGTGTGTAAAGCAGTTAGAAAGTAAACATGGCTGTGTTGTGCAGTACAATGTCTGTCTCTTTCTCTCTCTCACACACACACACTCACACACACACACACACACACAGCCCCGATGCCGAGGTTGCGATGCCGAGATGCGGCTTATGGACGGGTTCAGATCAGTCCGTGCCGAGATGAAACGCAGCAGATCAAACTCTTGCTGAGAAGCACAGAGGATGATTTAATTAGTTACACACACACACACACACATCTTAATTCTGTCTTGAAGTATCAGAGAGGAGAGAGAGAGAGAGAGATCTTAGGCAGAATCAAGCGACAAAAAGAATTTTAGACACACACACACACACACACTCTGCTGTCCTTGGAGCAGAGGTTTCAAGGCATCCAAGGGTAACTCCCTCCGCTTCATCTGATGAAATCCAAGCACAAGAATACATAAAGCGCATGCACACACACACACACACACACACGCACATTAATATTGTAGTAAATTGCACCAACAAGAATATCATTGTTAATCACAGTAACCAGGATGTTCGAATCTAATCTGCTTTTACTAATGTTTCCTTTCTGAAAGTGTGAAAAAACGTTAACGTGATTTTGGAACACGTCTTCTGGCTCTGTTAGCAAATCCTAACATTGTGCTGCGTCCTGCAACGTGTAATGTGGTGTAACACGAGCGCTTCTTTTTCCTGGCGTGTGTGTTTGTGTTATTAACGCGTGTGTGTCTGTCTCTCCGCAGGAGCGATGGGAGGAGTGTATCACTATCATTCCGAGCCGTCCTGCGCGGACACCACGGATAAGGTAAGGGGTTTTGTTTGTGGAGCCGCGTCCTTCTACACAGGCGACGCTAACGCCAGCTCGTCACCGTGCGGCACGCAGCTAGTTTAGCAAGCTCGCCCGCTCACCATGGGGCTCTTAAAGGAAGCGTTGTTTCATGTTTTAATAACTTTGCGTGGTTGTTGTCGATTTTATAACCTCGTAACCTCCGACTTCCCAAAGAAAGCAGTCGCTCAGCTTGGAAAGTCGGAAGGTCTCGACCCGGAGCTGACGTCAAATCAAAATCCGAACAGTAATCGAAGGAGTACTTACTTTTAAACGAGTTAGCTATGTCGTATATGTCAGCATGCAGAAATCTGTTGGTTAAACCTGTAACCCGTAGCTTGTCGCTAACTGAAAACGGACACGTTTTGACGTCATTCTAACTTCCGCTTTCTAGCTTGTCGTCAAACCAGATGTCTCGATATCGGACGATTTTACCGTACCATAAAGTAATTCCGCACATGCAGCTTAAATCTTCTGATGAGGTTAGCTGTCGCCAATAACTTGTGTTGATTGACAGCCCCGACTTCAAAACAAACGCACACAGAACAGCTACAGCTGAGAAAGAACCAGCTAACAGGCGTCAGGTTCCAGGCGACGTTATTTCCTGCTGCAGTGAAAAGGAAAAAATAAATAAGTGAGTAAACGTCACGGACGTGACCAGGCCTTTTGGACAGCCAGGAGGATCCGGAACCCCACTGAGAGAACCAAGCATGAATAGCTGCTAAAGTTTATTATTTGTTGGCAGAAACCTTTTGAACAGTATGTAAATGAGCGCCGCCCATGCCGACCAATCACAGGCGAGTACTTGCTCTAGAGAAAGCAGAGATCCCAGTCTGTTTATTATGCATCAGTGGAAATTACAGCCGGCCTCCGGGATGAGGATGAGGAGGGGGAGGAAGGGGGGAAATGAGGTCTAGTGGCAGAAACGGGTGGAGTCGAGGTGAGCGCATGATCTCCGCTCCAGCTGTAGTGACGAGCGAGAGGCGAGGAGGAAGTGGCGTCTGGCATAAAAAAAAGAAACGCGCACAATGTGGAAAAAGAAAGTGTGTGTGTGAAGGTTCCGCTTCAGTCAGCTGATGTCTGCTGTTGTCATGAAGGGGATAAAACAGGCTAAACTGGTGGCTATGTTCTTCCCATATTTCAGCTACACTGAGGCTAAAGAAAGGTGTGTGTGTGTGTGTGTGTGAAAGCTCCACATTCTGCTCTGGCTAACAGCACAGAAAGGAAGCTCGGCTCGTGGGAGGTCCTGAAACGTAGAGCGCTGAAGCTGTGTGTGTGCGAGTGTCATTCCTGGGCTTCCACACAGGCAGGAACAGGCTTTCCGCGCTGCAGAATGTAGAGGCGGCCTCAAAATGGGTTTTGCTGTCAGAGAGAGAGATGGAGTGAGCGAGAGAGAGGGAGGGCAGGGAGAGCAGGAAAAGGGCAGAAAATAATGAGCGAGAGAGAGAGACGGGGGAAGGAGAGGACAAAATAGCCTCTACACTGTAGCTCTTCACACAAATAATTGATAGCTCTTAGTCTTGATGTAAGGACCAGCGGACGGATAAGAGCCCTGACCTCAGTGCCGGGATCGTTGTGCGGATATAATTATCCAAAGGTCCGAAAGTTCAAGTCGCAGGCCCGAGGAAGTGAACTCGAGGCCCGACCCTGCACTCCGACCCCTTATTTCCTTTCCTTCGTCTCCAAGGACGTCGGATATACACAGAAAGAAAAGCACTACAGCGGCTGGTTAAATATAGAATACGCACTCTAATATTTCCTTGCTTACTTGTCAATAAACGTTACTCGTAAAAATCGGTTAATGCCGAGACACAAAACAGCGGCGACGATAACTCCTGGCTTCTTTTTTTCTTTTCTGTCAGTTCTCTGCCTACGTCGCTTCCAGTCGCGCCAAAAAAACCAGACGAATAACCACGCTTTTGTTTTCTCCCGTCATCCGGCTTCTCGGTAAATGTTTACAGACAAAATAAAGCTGGGAAGGAAGTGGCGGAGATGGACCGTGCCTCCGGGGAGCGCGTCGCTAGTAGCTCGCTTTGCTGATCCGTCAACAAGGCTAGCACGAAGGGCTAAACGTAAAACGCATCGTTATATCTCACACACGTTGCGTTTAGCACTTATGGGAGGAGTCTCCGGCGTCGGTTTGCGTTCATGCGGCACGTGCGCTGTGGCATCTGAGGAATAAATCGGTTTGGGAAACGAATCGGCTTCCACGGCAACTCCGCGTCATAGCAGTGAATCTGTCTGGCTGGATCTTACGACTTGTTGTGTTTGAACGCCGTGTGTGTGTGTGTGTGTGTGTGGACCAGTTGTGTGCACATGCCTCAAGGCTGTGTGTATTTCTGAATGTAATGCCTGGAGTGTGTAATCGTGTGTGTGTTTGTGTTTAGATTAATTCAGGTGCAGTTGTTCTATATAAATGTCCTCCGGGTGTCTGCGTGTCGCGCTGATGAGCAGGTGTGCGATACACCACGATATTCCCCACTCACGATTTCCGCACCGCCCCCAGGAGGAGGGTGCATAGCTAAGGAGCGAGGTTGTAGGTGGAAATGCATCATAGTGTGTGTGTGTGTGTGTGTGCGCTTGGCTGTTTGTGCTTTGTGTGCCTGGGCTAGCTGTGTGTAAATGCCCTGAGGCGATGAGGATGGCGAGTGCGTCTGAGTCTCTGTTCGTAGCTCATCATCCTCAGCAGCTTTAACAACACCCCTCCCCCCTCCTCGTTCCTCGGAGACCGCGCGGCATCCTTCCTGTCCGTCTCCCCGCCTTTCATGTCGTCCCACCCTCCCCTGCACCCTCTCGTCATCCTGTCATCCGCACGCACGTCATGTTAACGATTCGAGCTGGTGCTTCATCTGGGGCCCGGGCGCTCGGGTTTAGATCTTTGTCCACGCTCGCTTTGACTGGTCAAGCGGCTTCACTCAGGCAGGCATTAAAACGCTGCTCGTTTGATATTACGCTGCCTAATGCGTGCCAAGAAAACATTCCCCACACCGTCACACCACCACCACCAGCCCGAGCTGCAGGGCGTCCGGAAGGGCAGCCACCAGTACGAGTAAAACCCTTTTAAACCCTTAAAGTCAAGGCTGGTCCTCATTCTGTTTTTACTGCCAGTGTGAACGCAGCGTCACACAAACGCAGATACGCGCGCACGCACACACTCACAGAGGACGTTGTTTGCGTTGGGGTTTTTGACTGCGCACTTCTTTTTCTGCACTTCCTGATGGGAAAGAGGAGGCTTCTGGGTAAGAGAGAAGGACATGTGGAGAGACTGAGCATTAGCGTGCAGGCCGAGACGGAGGCGAGTGTGAAACGTTACACCGAGCCTGATTAGGACACGTTTCTAAAAAAAAAAAAAAAACTCGGTGTGTGTTCAATCTCGTCTCTCAGTTGTTTCCTGTTAGTGATTAAACACGGACACATGCGCGCACACACTGTGGTGTTGACTGCTGCTCCCTGACTGTGTGAATTGTACCACCCACAACGCGTGTGTGTGTGTTTTTAAAGACTGTGGGCCCCAGGGCTTTTGACGTGCGCGGGTGTAAATGTTCCAATTCGTGGCTCATTTGGCTTTTTTTGTTTAGTGTGTGTGTGTTTCTCTGTTTATGTTAATGGGCTAAATTTTTCTTTTTTTCTTTGTGTGTGTTTCTCTCTTTGTCTCGGTCCCTTGTATGGTCTCTCTGTCCTTATCTCTTTTACTCGCTCTCTGTCTCTCTCTTTCTGTCTCTGTCTCGTGTGTGTGTGTGTGTGTGAGAGCGTGTGGGTGTGTGTGTGTCCTGTATGAGCGGTTGTGAAAGCTCCCCATGACTCAGTGAGTTCCCGTAAAGCGACGCACCGTGCTGTAGATGGAGCGGATTAGAGCGCGCCGCTCACGCTTGCGCCATCATGAATGTTTCATTTCAGCGTCACACTGAAGCCGAATTTTACTCATCCTGGATGTGTTCCTACTTGTGTGTGTGTGTGTGTGTGTTTGTGCACATCTGTTGTGCAACAGCCCCTCCCAACACCCAGGGTTTCCTCACACTTACAGGAAGTGACCTCACTCTATCCCAAGGCAACAGAAGGCGGTGATGTCGCAGGCAGGAAATGGCTTTAGGGTCTGTGTGTGTCTGTGTGTGTCGCTGCTGTTTAGCCCATTGATTAATGTTTTATTGACCGTGTTCTCTATAAATATTTATGATTTTAATATGGATTAAGTAATGCACTGTAGTGGCATAATTCTGTTGAAGTCTAATTCTCTTTTTTAACAAGCTTATCTGTTTATAAATTAATTTTAAAAGGGTTTCCAGGCCTAAAATTCTCCACTGAAACATAATGACATACAACGAATCTGCTTCTTTATATATGTAATAAACGGATAGATTTATAGTAGATGATGAACTTGTAGATGGAAGGATGGATTTATAGGTGCTGTGTGGATGGATGGAAGGCTCTGTGGAAGATGATGTATTTATGGATGGATGGATGGATGGATTAACAGGTGGGTGAGTTGGGACTTGTGGTTGGATGAATTTATAGATGGATGGATTTGATGCATGTACATGTAGATAGGCAGAGGGAAGGTCTTGGACGTGGTTGGATGGATGGTTTTACAGATATGGGTAGATTTATACGGATTATATGGATAT
>JAQMYM010000013.1:2173239-2206164 GCA_030014255.1 Parauchenoglanis ngamensis
TTTTTTCTGGTGTGTGTGTGTGTGTGTGTGTGTGTGTGTGTGTGTGTGTGTGTGTGTGTGTGTGTGTGTAGGCTCTGTTGAACCTCGCCGAACGTCTCGGGGAAGCCAAACCACGCGGCCTGACAAAAGCTGACATCGAACAGCTGCCTTCCTACAGGTTCAACCCCAGCAACCATCAGTCCGAGCAAACCCTGTAAGCGAACCGCGCGCGCGCACAGCACAGAGTAATGATCAGTTTGAACAGCAGAAGTGATGGGGTACAACTAGTTGACTGTTTGAGGTACCACTGAGCAGGACAGCGAGGGTGCCAATAATTAAAGAGGATAAAATGCTATTTAAGACTGGCATCACAAGGCATTCTGAGCCTCAGTGCACTGTATAGGCACTGCTCCCTATGTAGTGAGCATGTGTAGTGAATAGGACAAGATTGTGGATATGAAAGGATCCATGTACAACAAAGCAAAAGTTTTTGAGTCAATAAAATATGAAGTGTTTTAATGTTAAATACCGATGTTGCGTCGACAAATGTAGAGTGTGGTTTTGCTCTTCGTAATGTATGTGTTTGGGTTTTGTTTTCTCCCTCAGGTGTGTGGTGTGCATGTGTGACTTCGAGTCCCGACAGCTGCTCCGAGTCCTTCCCTGCAATCATGAATTCCACGCCAAGTGTGTCGACAAATGGCTCAAGGTGTGTGTGTGTGTGTGTGCGCACATGAAAGCCTATACGTTATTGTAAATCAACACCTATTTATTATAAGACTTGTTTTGCGTTGATTATCGATTTGACTTTTGACCCCACCGACCTGACTTTTCTCCCCCCTACAGGCTAACAGAACCTGCCCTATCTGCCGAGCCGACGCCTCCGAAGTCCAGCGGGATTCTGAGTGACCTTACCCTGACCCGTTTCACTCCTGCCCCATCACGCACACGCACCCTCACACGCTCTCGCACACGTGCACCATCCCACCAGTTTCCTCCTGGACTTTTTCTGTCTCAACACACTGGACTTCCATTGAGAAATACACGCACACAAACACACGCACGAGCGCGCGCACACACACACACACACACACACACACACACTTTTTCCTCCTTAACAGTAAAAGTTCTGTGACTAGCTCCTGTTTGTATCACATTGTCGTTCTTCTTAAAAGCAAGCACAGATGTCTAAACACGCGCACACACACACACACACACACACACACAAGGTTATACTAACCCCAAGAATCCAAAGATGGTTCTCCATTTAATTTACGCCATCACTGCCATTTCTCTCATCTTTATTCCTTTATTTGTATATTTTCTTATCTTCAGGTGGGTACGGGGAGGCTGAGGTCATCATTTTGCGTTTGTAGTGTGCGCGCGCGTGTGTGTGTGTGTGTGTGCATGTGTGTATACTAACATTCCCAAGCGTGTGAATTTAGCTTGTATGAGGAAGCGAATGTCTCGGTGCGTACATGTCCTCCCCCTTCCCCCTAGCTTTTTCCTTTACAAATAAAAATATTGCATATAAATGTACGTATGTATCAATATAGAGGGACAGAATAACACAAAAAAGATTTTTTTTTTCTTTTTCTTTATTTCTTAAAAGAATGTATCTATATATTTAGATGGGTGGGGTTTGCTCAATTATGATCTAGCAGTCTTATAGAATTGGAATACTGTGAGCGTGCGTGTGTGTGTGTGTGTGTGTGTGTGAGAGAGAGAGAGAGTGTGTTGGCACAAGTGTGTGTCGGTGTATCTTTCGGTTACTCGTGTGTTATTTATCCTGTATGTGTGGTACAGAACACTGGCTTCCCGGTCTCATGTCTGCTCGCATCTCTCATTGGCTGCAAATACTCATGTGTGATTGGTCAGGAGGCACCTTAAGAGCGGAGTTTTAATTTTGTTGGCTCCCCTGCCTTAAGAGTCCATTTTTCTTTCTTTTCCAACACCCCGCTGTTATCCTGGAAAAGAAGGACGTAGTCTTCCTTCCATAGAAGTCTTTTATTTATTGTTTTATTCTTTTTAAAAAGAGAAATATAACGTCTCGTCTTGGCAGGTTATCGACACATTTCCGCATAGCATTCTGAGACGAGTGGAACCTTAATGGCGAGCTTGAGGACGAAGTCGTTTATCATCCGTTCACGATTCGATTGTTCGTGGTGACGATATCTTGATTGTTAAATGCGCCTGTTAGCATTATCATAAGCATTAACGATGCAGCTCTTGTTCGGTTGATCATTTCTTCTCGTTTTTAACTGTAAACTTTAAACTCCTTGCACAGTTTTGTTCGTTTAGTTTCGTTCGCAGTGATCAAACAACCCCGTTCTCAAGCTCGTTCTAGTTTCCCGTTAGGTTCGTCGAAAGGCTCCACCGACGTCTTTAGATTTGCGATGAGCATTTGGATTTTCTGGAGAATTTCTGAGTTGGAACTCAGGGAAAGAAAAACGGCTGTTCAGAATGGCCTCAGCTAGAACACTGGAGGGGAGCGCTGACCGCCCTCTTCCGCACACACAAGCACACCCGTTGCCCACGATTGGCTAGTGTCGCTTGATTGACAGGGGAGAATGACTGTGTCCCTCCCACTCTGAGAACACAGCCAGTTTAGCTCTCTTGCACCCCCATTCCCATGAATGTCTAGGGCATGTTCGTTCGATCTCGCACTCTTCTGACGTGTAGCTACATGGTCAGGTTTTTATATAAATGGACGTTATTTGAGGAAAAGCTTTTTCCTCAAGATTAGTAGTCTAGTAGCTCGACTTCGAAGCTAAAGAGTCAGGAAAAATCTCAGCTGATTCAATTCAACTTGGAGAAACTGGGTGACAGAAACTGACGTACACTTTTTTTGATTTCATGCTCAGCACTACATCATTTTGCACTTGGCAAAACAACCAAGCTTCTCTCTCTCTCATGTCTCCCTTCCTGCGTGTAATAACCTGCCATAGACGACTGTTATAACCATGACCGTCCCTGCCTCTACCTGGGTATGTGTGTGCCAGTGAAGGTGTGAGCGAAGTGGAACACATGGTGACATCGTTAAGCTCTCGTAGCTCGCAAACCCGTAGTGTCTTAACTGCAGATGCCTTTCAGCCGTTCTCCAGCATCGTCCGGTTCAGCGGCAGGTATCGCATCGCCGATACAGTGATCGCAACGTCACGATATTCCTCTCGTTTGTCTTAGATCACTCTACTAAACCCGACGTTTTACTTTATAATGTATGTATTTTCCCTCCTGCTTGGTACAATAGCAGTTACCTCATTTTTACTATTTATGGTGGTCTTTTTTTCTTTTTCTTTTCTTTTTCTTTTTTTTTTGCACTCAACGAATGAGAGCTTCTGATCCTTTTTTATTTTTATTTTTTTTTTTAAATGGGTTTTAATTTGTTTTCCATTAAAAATACAATTGTATCGTTTAACATTTAGTTTCTTATGTATAATATCTGTAACCAAAATCATTTGAAGGCTTGATATAAAAATTTTTAACAAACATTTGTACATTTTCTATGAGAGTTATTACTAGTAACGCTTTACTAAGTAGTGCAATGATTTTGGGTTTTTTGGTTTTTTTGTTCCTCTCTTACCCTGATTCCCAGTCTGTTGGATTTGAAAGGGTGGTTCAGTAATAAATGTATATTGTTCTCTTCCACAAACTGACTTTTTTTTTCCCCTTTTCTAACATTAATTTTCTATTGTAATGAATCAAGGGCATACAACTGCTACGTGAGGGGAAATTTATTATTTTTTTTATACCTCTACTGATTGTATAGCTGCATTTCCCCCTCACGTAGCAGTTGTATGCCCTTGATTTAAGGGAGCTGATAAAATCAGTGTTTAGTAGAAATAATTATGCTTATTTAAATGAAAACATGCTTAATGTTCCCATGTTTGAGCTCAAAAAAAAATTTGCATGTATTCTTTTTATTTATTAATTTTTGTCATTATAATTGTGACCAGCAGAGGGCGAACTAATACGCTGTTAAAGCTTCTGCGCTTTTCATCATTGCAGAATTTCTGTCTTGGTAAGACAAACCTGCACACACTGTACTCTCCGTATTCATAATTTGAAAAGCAACTGAACGTGACCTTCAGAAGTGGCAATTGCCTTGAAAGCTTTGGGGTAAACTTTGTAAATAAATGATCGCTGCACACTTCCCTTTACATCCAGGCATGATGATATAACGAGGTTTACACGCCCGGATCACACACATTGACCGATCACTGCCAGACATTTCAAAATGATCTGAATGACTGAAAACGTTCACACAGCTGAAACACTAATGTCTACATAAATTTGTCCAGGTATACAGTTTTAGCCTTCGGAATAATCTCGATATAATAATTTTGCCTCGTATCTGGCACTTCTAATGTCATCAGCTTATGATTATGACCGAGGCTGGCCAGTGCAACCTGGGAGGTTACTATAAGACGTTCAGAACAAGGGGATGTTTTTACAGTTTCACTGTCCACTCACTTAGCAAGGAGAACTAAAATCACTCCTGCTAGTAACAAGGACACAAACACATGCTAAATGTATTATTTATAGGCCTCAGTGGTCCCAGTGCACAGCTCTACCACAGGCTTTGTTGAGCATGGTGCAGCTCCACCGCAGGTCTCATTGCACTGCCTGGTGCAGTTCTACGACAGGCCTCATTGAATCTATTAGATCAATTCCCAGTTCCCCAAACGGTGCCTGTCGAGGTGTGGCGATTAGAGGTCTCACTGGGCTGCATGTGGGTCCCCACCACAGGTCTCAATGAGCTGCATCGTACAGCTCCACCACAGGGCTCACTATGCCCAAATGTGCAGCTCCACCACATGCTTCACTGGGTCACATGGTGCTGCTCCACCACAGGCCTCATTAGATGCAGACTACAGGTCTTACTGGGCCCAATTCATTCTGTGCATAATTATAGTCCACTGTCATCCAGTTTCTACCAAGGCAGTACAACAGTGTGGGAGTAAAATTCTGTGCATGTTGTTGCTATTTATACGTGGTAAATCATGCAGGCATCACGAAAAATATGCCATTTTTGATGTCGTACGGCAACAAACTGGAAACTGGTATGGTGGAAACCAGAAGTCATCATACTATAGTCATGCACCGAGACCGTGGAACAGCTCGTCTCAATGGGTACCAGGGTGCAGCTCCATAGCAGGTCGCATTGGGCCACATGTACAGCTCCAACACAGGTCTCGTTGAGCCCAGAACTGCAGCTCCATCACAGGTTTCACTACAGTTCCACCACTCCCGTATTGGACCAATGGATCAGCTCCACGTCATGCCTCACTGGGGCGTAGGCGATCCGCTTCCGCGCTTGAATTGATGAAACTTGAAACTGGTGTTGTGTTGTTGCATGTAATTCCCAAATTATCTTATTGTACACAAAAGTGCAGCAGCAGCTCCATCATAGGCCTCACTGGGCCCCATGGCACAGTGCTAACACGGGTTTCATTGGGCCCGCCGATGCAGCGCCACCACAGGAACTATTGGATCCTATGGTGCAGCTCCACGTCTTATCACGCCTCACTAGACCTTTGGCAGAGCTTCATCTTTGGCCTCACTGGTTCCATACTGAAGCTTTACACCCAAGAACATTTTTATAAACTCAGACTGCTCAGCTATTCTTTTTCCAAAAAGCTTTTTAAGGATCAATTATTAAGTACCTGGGTACCTCCGTCTCTGCATGCTAGGCTTTCTTCATAAAAGTGGTCCACATATGCATTGCTTTTCTATTCCGTCTGATGGAATAGAGGCTAATTTTAACCATGTTTAAAACCACAAGACGTAGTGTAATTAGGTCAAACTGACTCATTAGCTGGCCTCAGACATTTTAATAATCTGTGGTTTGCATCATAACCTTACAGCAAATGACCTGATGTATACGAGCAAGCCGTAAAGCATCTAAGCCTTGATGTATCGATTTATTATGATGCATCACCACCACAAGTTCATTGTTCATTCATAGATTTGCTCGTTTTGATTAGCTTACGGTCATTTTTGACAACCCTTCAGGCTGTAAAATCTAAGCTCATTTAAACCATGTTTAAAACAACACAAGAGCCACATGACATAATTAGGTCATACTGACTCCAGAAGGGAACTTGGGAGCTCACCAGGCTCTAGCCTTATTAGTATACGAGGGAAAAGTGAAGGAAGTAACCTTGGATGAAATTCTTTAAAGCTTTTATGAGGGTAGAGGGGAGGAGAGATGCAGGTCGGTATGCATTTTGATCTTACAGGTAGCGATAAATTAGCTTGCTGCGTAACCTATATATAGCCAGATGCAGTTTTTACGTTAGTTCAACTCTAGTGACGTCACGTGATCGAGTTTACTCATGCTCATGCAGCATGTACCATAATCTCTGCCCTCTTTGACCCCAAATTACCTTTGATTTGGCACACTCAGGATGTACCAACTCTGCATTGCAGCTACACAAACCCGGAGATTCCTCTTACATAACCGTTTCCCCTCCAAGAAAAATCTCAAATCTACACACTGCTGCATGAATTCACATTCATATTTTATTCATGAATGGCTTGTCCAGTCCAAGAGACAACCACTTCACTCGAGTTTTAAACATGGCCTCGGGATATTTAGAGACTTTTCAGCCAAATCCGGTATGGAGAAAATCTGCGATGAAATATTATCCCCCCCCACTCATCTACTTTTGAGACAGTAGCGCACAATTTGGGCAGGGAAGTGAGACGGCATGTGTGCAGAGGGATTCTCTAGCGTCCATCTTATGCAATCCGTCCCCAAACCCAAGAGCAGCAGATGCAGAGAGAATACTTCTAGCTAACATAAAGTAACAAGTATATACATGTCTGAAAAGGTTGTAGAGGACAAATCGGCTACTGTATAAGTCATTATCCTTTTTTTAAGAAAGTAGCACAGCGTTTTTACACCTTCGACAAATCGGCACCAAGCCACAGGTTAGCAATTTGGCTACGATAGCTATTTGCTTTTCTCTTCTCACATCGGGCCTCATTTATCAGGCTGGAAACGAATGGATTTATCTGCGAATCGCTCGTCAGGGCTTTTACACAAGAAATTTGGTCTTTGGGAAAATATATTCGAAAACGTAGTGCCATGGAGAGAAGAGAAGAGAGGAGAAGAGAGAGACGCTAATTCAATGAAACTCCACCCAAGGCTACTGTACTGATCTCATGTCACCGAGACAGAGAGACGATAAGGACACCGTATTCCTCAGTGACCACAAGACTATTCAAATATATTTAATTATTGAATGAGAACTTTTGATTATTGTGTTATATTAAATTTGCAGGAAATATTCGAACAAACGGTACTTTAACTTTCTTTATGATCTGAGAGCCGTCCTAATGGGCGTGGCTCAAAAGTCTAATGAGCACTTTTACATTAGAAGGCTGTTGAAGCCAGAAGGAACACGGTAGAAGAAAAGTCTCAACATGAAATAAAGTGTGCGTGAGAGATTCAGAGGAACGTAGCACTCTCCTAAAGTGATTTGTGATGTTGAGAACACACCTTTCTTACCCAATCATGTCTCATATCTTTTTCATGCCTGGGCACACACACATATTTGGATCTTTTGGTTTCTAGAACGTCCATCTGACGTTAAATAAAACGCAGAATCAAAAACACACATTTAACCTGCGACATATCTATTCTATCTAAATATATCTGTATTTCTATATATCTGTAGTATGTATCTATATTTCTGTATATCTGTTTTGCTCAGTTTTGGAGCTGCTTACGTAAATCACTCCTCGAGTTGACGACGGGCTCGGATGTGATCGATCCGCTCACAACCGCCTTCAGATTCTCCGTCAAACAGAGCCGTCATGAATACTAATAAACTCATTAGGCTAATGAGCTTCGTTTATAGCTTCTAAGTCGTAATTGGTCGTCTGATCTAAGAGATCGGACAGTGGCGGTGATGTGTGTTTTGCTCGAGAGGTTAAGAGGTGCTTCTGGACTAAGTGTATTCTTTAGTTCTGCATTAAACAACAATAGACAAAGATTGAAAGGTATCTGTTGTGGTTTTATTTTTATGACTGCACCAGTAAAAAATGAAAAAAACAAAAAAAACAACCCACGACTACTTGTCTTGTCCATGGTTGACGCAAAAACTGATTCAGGATTTTGTCAGTACCTCCAATTCTAAAATTACATTTCCAGCCCTAATGCTGTTTAGGCTATACTATTAACAATAAAAACAAATAATAATTGTGCAAAATAATACTCCTGTGTATCGTTTTTCACTCTTTAATGACGTGCAAATTCTTAAAATTCACTCGTAAACGAGCTCAGGTGAAATTTCTGATTCTGGAACTGAGAGCGTGCAGCATGGAAGCTCACATCCATCAACAGAGTATTAACTAATCTATTCAACTGCAAGTGCTCAGTACACACGTTAGTGTAAGCATTTATTTATCTTTTTCCTTTTCTTCCGTCCACCTCCTTGTTTTTCTAACATCTCCATCACATGTTTGCGAACCGAACTCCTTTTTTTATGTGAATGAAATTTAATCAGACGGATTGTTGACGGTTTGGCACGATTCCGGATTTTGCCGTTCGTTTCAGTTTGGCTCTCTGACATTAACGCTGACTGAAGAGAAGTCCTCCGAGCGTCTTTTCGCCGAATAATCTTATAACTTATTCTTGAATGAACACAACATGCAGTAAACAGAGTGTGACCTTAATGCTGAGAGCATGTGGCAGGGCGTTCGCACTGACTGAACACTGCATTTCGCTTCCTCCCCTTCTCAACTCTTCCCATTGGCCAAGAGACGGCACATCAGCATATGACCTGGGGGCTGAGCCAATGAGACGCCGGAGTATGCCGACTTCCCTTCATCCTTCCCCCTGGGTTAGTATTAAGAGTCCAGGCTAGAGTTCTGTTACTTTATCAGTTGAAGTGAAGTTCATTAGATGAGGCCCTGGAGGGTGGAGGGTTCGAGTCAGCGTGACTGAAGTGACTGAAGACAGGAGCAGAACTGAGCCGAAAAATAGAGGGAATATGGGAAAGAGAAAAAAAGAGGAATATAATTCAAAAATGCTCTACTTATTACTAAAGACAACAGTATTTTATTCTGCTGGTATCTCTTTATCTCTCTCTGTGGTATCTCTCTGTCCCTGTTGTGCTTTCTCTTCAACTGTATCTCTGCATCTCTATCTGCACGGCTCTCTCTTTCTCTCCCATCTGTATCTCTCTCACATTCTCCCTACCTCTCTCTCTTTCTCTCTACATGTGTCTCTATCTCTCTTTTTCTCTCCTGCTATCTCTCTCTTCCTGTATCTCTCTCTTTCTCTCTTCTTGCATCTCTCTTGGTCTCTCTTGCACTCTGTATCTCTCTCTGTACTTCTTCCTGTCTTTCTGCCTTTCTCTCTTTCTATCTCTCTCTCTTTCTCTCTATCTGTCTCGCTCTCCTGGTATCTCTCTCTTTCTCTCTTCTTGTATCTCTCTTGGTATCTCTTGCACTCTGTATCTCTCTGTACGTCTTCCTGTATTTCTGTCTTTCTCTCTACCTATATCTCTCTCTCTCGTTCTCTCTACCTGTGTCTCTCTGTCCCTGTAGCACTCTCTCTTTCACTATTCCTGTATCTCTCTCTATTTCTTCCCTGATTTCGGTCTTTCCCAGTATCTCTCTTTGCCTCTCTCTCTCTCTCCCATTATATCTCTCCCAATATCACCCTCTTTCTCTCTTCCTGTATCTCTCTCAGTATCTCTCATTCCCTATATCTCTTTGTATTTCTTCCCATATTTCTGTCTTTATCTCTCCATGCATCTCTCTCTTTCTTTCTCTGTGTCTCTCTCTTTCTGTCCATGTGTGTCTCTTTCAACCTTTATCATTTTCTCCCCCTATATCTTTCTCTCTTTCTCTCTCTTTGTAACTCTCTCTCCTGGTATCTTTCTCCCTGACCTTCCCTCTTCTTCTCTCTCTCTCTCTCTCTCTCTCTCTCTCTCTCTCTCTCTCTCTCTCATTTTACAGGCTCTATAAAACTCTTTGTCTGACACCAGCAACTCCGTTCTAATCCCGTGCCACTCAGATATGATTTATAGGTCGTCCACTCCTCCCTTTATCACCTCACATCTGTCCAGACCTTCATTTAATCAATGGTCATCCCTCTATTCACCTTGGTGTAGATCAGAGCTAAAATATTTTCCCCATCACCACTATGGCAGGTTAATAATCTAACACAGTGAGCGTATATCTCTGGTATCACCTTAAAGAACAAGACTTCAGAAGTTCATTGTGAAAGTCTAAAACCTGTGCATTTTAAACTTTTTTTTTAAAGAAAATATACTGTATTAAACTTACCTGTGAAGCAGGAAGTTTGAACTATGTAATTTTTGCATTTGATCTATAAAGTGGGTGGAAAAAAACAAGGACGTCTGCATGTTCACCTTTGGTTAGCAATAAGTTAACCAGCTAATTTTTGATGAACGATATATATAGCCTATTTGCCTCCTCAAAACAGCCAACTGTATAGCCAGATGTTGATTGATCTAATGCAAATACTTGCACATACAACATGCATAAATTATTTAAAGCTAAAGCAAGCGCTACTTTGCGTACTGTTCATGCCATGAGTGGCCATTTTGTTTTGACATCATGTGCTGAACTCTACCACAAGCGGGAATTACTTTTAAACAAATTTAAGATAATTAAGCCTATTTCCAGATACATTCATTCATTTTAAGCTGGAAATGATCTTATATTGGCTTGAGTAATACATGTCTAAGAATAAGTCGCATAGTTAAAGGTCGTAAAAGATCTTAATGGTGGCACAGCAATAAGAAACATTTGGATTGATTTTAAGTTCTCAAGCAGCTAAAGATCCTAAGAATCCTAAGATAAATGCTAAAATAAAACCAGATGTTGAAAATTTGGCCCTTACAGATAATATAAGACTTTGATTACATCTCTACATATTGATGTCATCCACAACACTGATGCGATCTTCTCTGACAGCACGTCTGGGAATTGTTATCCAATCTGTCTGTAATAATCTCCATCATCTCCTTATTGGCTGTGTTTGAGCAGAGACAAATGCTCTCCCGCTTTTTCAAAAATCCATTGCCGTCTCTTAGGCCTGAAGCTTTTTCTTGTGAGGAAAATATGTCTATCGCTTACACCTCTGATCTATTAGGAGAGGATTCTCTATCATGTAAAATGATGAGCTGACAGATACAGACAGAGACAGAAACAGGAAAAGAGGAGAATCTGCTGAATAATGCTTAACACACACACACACACCCACCCACACACACACACACACACACACACAATCATCTGCCTACGAGGGTCAGTCTGAGTCAAAACTCATGCTGCTGCACACAAATCAAGCTAAAACTGATTTATTGTGGCAGGCTAGCCTGCGAGTGTGTGCGTGTGTGTGTGTGCGTGTGTGTGTGTGTGTGTGTGTGTGTGAGAGAGAGACTTCATAAGATAAGATAAGATAACGCTTTATTGATCTCCACGCAGGGAAATTTGGGACAACAAATAGTAACCACAATCACAACCACTCAAAAGTTTGTGCACCCCTGCTAGTAGAAGATCATCATTTTTAATGTTTAATAATCGAAATCAAACAAATGGATGACCGTATACACACACCCCACCCATCTTTTATACTTTTTAATGCCATATCCTTCCATATTAAAGCCGTTTGTGTTTATGTGCATCCGTATGCAGGATCTAACAATGAACAGGACTGACACCCTGGACTCCATGATTAACGGTGCAATTTCTCTGCTCGTTAAACACATAGCATCGTTTTATTAAAACTTTATGGTGTTTGTGTCATCTTAGTTGGCAAAGAAACATGGTGGCCATATCACAACTTTATTTGATTGTGAGGTGATACAAGTGTCATGTTATTTTGAATTTTGTTGTACTTAAATATTTCTTGTTATACACCTAAGACAGTGCTGTTAAATCCTCGACTCTGATTGGTCAGAAGCTGCTCTGATGCTAGTAAGCACCGGCTGCTAGTCAATATGATTAGAATTATTATAAAAGTCATTATTCTAGTATGTTCTGAAGTAGCAACTCATTCACACGGACTAATAATAAGGCTAATAATGCTGTTATTTAACAAATAAAAGCATGTAAACATTCGTAAGGTGAGGTTTAGTCACCATTTATAGAAGGAGTACTGTCAGTACTTTCTAAGAGTCAGAAAGTTTTCCGAAACTTCAGGACAGCGGAGTTTCTGCTTCCAGGTTTTTTCAGTAACATGAAAGATGGTTTGTTTGTTTTTTTGTCTTTTTAATCTCAAGAGAGGGAAAACCAAGTGGCTGGTGAGGAACTTTATAGATGCTAAACATAACTATAATTATACATGGAAAAAACATGGTATACCATTCCTTAATACAGGCTAATTTTTTAGCAGACACTTTCAGTGAAAGGTGGAATAGTTCATATTTTAAAATTCTTACTTGTACGAATGATGTGGAAATTTATGTGGAAAGAATTTTAAGCCATTTTCTCAGAACAAGTGTGTTACTAAGCTGCCTTCCTGTCCAGAATGTTTGGATTTGCCTCTTGTCAGTCATTTTATAGACACGTCACTAACACTGCGTCACCTCCTTATAAACCATTACGACAAGAAGCTGCACGTTTATAGAGTTGTAAACTGGATTTCAAGCAATCAGGTTTTAAAAACAGGTGGGGCACTGGGTAGCGTTACTGCTTCACAGCTCCAGGGTTCAATCCTGTCCATGTGGGTTTTCTCGGGGTTCTCCGGTTTCCTCCCACCCCCCAATAACAATGCTTAAAACCATACCTGGGAATATAGAATTCATAAAGTCCCACAATGCACTGCGATTAACAGTGTCAAGCTGAAGCAACCAAGCCTACAGATTACCCATAGTGCACTTTGCTAGTTGTAATGAACAGAGAGGGCGCCATTTTGGTTTTTAAAGTTTTTCTTTATTAATCCTAATTCGATTTTACTCATTTCAGAGTGTTTCAAGACTACACAGAATTATTTATTAATATAAGAAAAGACACGTGACTTCTTGTGTCAGCGAGGGAGATTTTTGGCACGAGGACGCCGTCAAAAGATCAACCAAACTCATGAATAAGAAACAAAACCAGCAGTGTGCCGTCTTGCTTGACTGGAGTAGGTGCTGTTAAGGTTCCTTCTCATCTTCCTTGTCTTTGTTTTTTCTTTTTTAACCGGATGTTAGAGGAAAACTCCGCCGGTGGGTGAAAGGAAAGGAGTGGGAAGCAGAGCAGAGCGCGCGCGCGCAAAAGGTATTTCCCGCGGTTTTTCTTCTCTTTCCTTTTTTTTTTCAAACCTTGTTCTCGCGGACACGCAGAGCGCGCGCGGCTTTCTCTTCTCGAGCCGCTTAACGGCCACTTCAGCTAAGCAGTGAAGTGTTTTCTGTTTTTCTATAATTTGGTTTTTTTTAAAAAGAAAAGGAAAAGGAAAAAAGAAGCAGAAAGAGAAGAAAAGCAGAGGAACTCGCTGGGATGATGGCAGCAAACTGGCTGTTTGGACTTTTTCTGTTTTTCCTTCAGGCTTGCAGTAAGTACTCTGAGGTAACCTGACAGGATCATGTTCAAAAATTAGCAATTAGCATGACAGGTCCCAATGTTGATGTTTTGCATGAAATGTTCATATATTCTTTATTATTCCTGTCATTCATACCATTCTTTCTGTATTTCTGTCATTCTTTCCACCTTCTGTAATTGAACATTAATTAAATTTTCATTTTATTGCTGTGTTTCTTAAAATAATGCAAAGCAGCAGAACAAACACAACATTCTCATACATTTATGATGACCAACAACATATTTTCTTGAATATTAATAAATATATACGTGACAAAAAAACCAACTATTATTATTATAATTTTTTTATATAATTCCTATTATAATTATTTTTTAATATAAGACACAAGGTGTTGCTTTATGGCTTTTTTGTTGTCATCTTAATTACAGTAATCTATAAGTAATATAGTCACAATATCATGGCAATAACCTGTATAGTTCTTGAGGAATAATGCAAAACACCAATATACATGAAAATCAGGTGTCAGGCTTGTTAAACATCATTTATTATATGTAAATGTTTATGTATAAGATCTGTGTGTGTGTGTGTGTGTGTGTGTGTGATGCAAATGGAAACGAATAATCCTCGGAGCTCTCCTGATGCCATTCCAACTGTGTGTAAGTGTTAAAAGCCAGTTAAATAAGCTTTGTTTAAGTAAATAAGGCAATAACTCCGATTTTTAAAACTAACCACGTCCATGTAGAGATATTAGTGATGTGATGTGTCACATCTCGAACATATGTTTTGATATGATATGACAGAATATATGCAGATGTTTATTTCAACACCTTTACTTACAGTTATACATGTAGTAAGCCATTTCAATAAACAACAACAATGTCATCATATCCGGTAATGATATGTATGGTCTCTAGCTAGCTAGCTAGCATTACAATTAATGTTGTAATTTACATTGAGGACTTGAGGACTAAAATCATTAAGTCATTAATTGTAAATTATCTCATTAATTGTAAGCAAACTAGCTAGCTAGCATTAGCAACAATCAGCGCATGTGCAGGGTGTGATGAAAATTGCCACGTCATGGTATTTTTCACACGCACACACACCCTATATGAATACATTTCGCTCACTTTTCTGGAGGAGGAACTGCTTTTTGCATTGCCACTGTTCTGCATTTAAGGACACTGCCGTGATTGTAAGTTGGATTTGCTGCCATTGTTCACTTTCTCACTGCGTTTCTGCGTTTGTATAAAAAAAGTCCATTATGATCATTTGGCAGGTTTCTCTTCAGCGACACCCCTGAAATTAGTAGCCATGCAAAAATCCTAATCACATATTGTTTCCTCCTCCTACTTTGCATGCGATGTCTAATTGACATACCACACCCACTTTCCCACACCTTTTCTTTTAACACACATGAATTAGTGCTAATTATTTGGTATCTTGGTAAATCAGGGCCTTATTGTCTATAAACTCATCAGCTTGCTCAGCAGACATTGTGGGCTCGATTGATCTATCAGGACTAAAATCATTAAGTCATTAATTGTAAAGTGAGAGTAGTCTTGTGAGACCATTTAATCAGTCTGCAAGCAGTCGCACACACCTCTGAGTGTTTAAAACTCTCAGGTTACCACGTGAGAACCAGCAACTATTATAATCAGTGTTATAGATCGAGATATAGTTATATAGATCCTTAAAAAGGGGACTTTCTGGTGCTACAAAGACATCAGCAGTGATTATAAGGTGCAAAGCAAGGCACGCATTCACAGCAACGGGGCTGGTTAGAAGGGGATCTATGTATATGATTGTATTTGTGCTTGTTTATGAATGAATGAATTGAATTTCGTCCCATTGTACTGGGAAGCTGGAGTCACGTCCCGCTGGGAGGAGGCATTGTGGAGTCTGTCAAAAGAGACCCCCTGATTTGTAGATGGCTGCTAGAGCTCTAGTTCAAGCATGATTTCCCACATAGTGTTCAGTTTGAAACACAATGTGCTCAATAATGTGGTTCCAGGAAACGTTTTGGTATCTCACCGGTCCTAATGATGCCTGTTAGTTGCCTCTACAGGAGCAGCAAGCAGTTCTGATATGTCAGCAGCGCTCTGATGTTGGTCTCCTCTTTAGACTCGAGGGTCAGTATGCCATGGGTAACAGGGTAGTGGAGGGAAGTGGTGGGGTTGGGATGGCATGATCACATGGAGGGTAAATGATTATGTATCCGCTACATGACAAGACAGCAGGTTGTAAGCAGTGTTGGGATCTGACGTAGTTTGAAGCTGATCTGGTTTTGTGTTTGATTTCTGTTGCATTGCTGTCAGTGTTCATGTTTGTCACAAGCAGGCAGGAATAGCGCGTATTCTTTAATTATTAAACATATGAAGTGCACTAGGAAGATATTTCTGTCTTTCTCTATCTCTCTCCCTCTCACTCTTTCTCTCACTCCCTCTCTCTCTGAATCCTCAGCAGGTGAAATATTGGTTTTTCCTGCTGGTCAGCAGCTTTTGTGCTTCACATGGATTTAGAAAGGTTGGCTTCAACTCTGGTGCAGCATTGACCATGGAAAAAGGAGCCTCAGCTATCACTCTCTCTAAGAGAGTGAGAGAGTGTGTATGGATGGGGAAGTCAGTGTAAGTTTAGACTACTTACAGAGAACAATCATATATAGAAAGTTGACTCCATAAAAGTCAAGCGCCAAAGGGCCAGGTTTTGTAGCAATAAACTCAGAGGTGGACGTGTTCTAAAATAATTTGCTAGTGGAAGCTCCAAAGTACCCAGTGCCATGATTTTGGTTGCCTGGAACCCTAATTATCTTGGCCAAAATATGGCTATGTAATGACCATGTATGGCAAGTTGGTTAGCTAGTTAAGTGCATTAATACAGACACAAATGTGTATAGTGACTGCACAGCCATAGTCCTTATTCTCTCCTGAACGTTTTTAATGTAGCACATTGTCTTTGCGACCCTGACACAAAGTAAATGTTGGTGAACACATTGGATATGACATTTATACAGTAATACGTTTAACTGCATGGTGATGTGTTGTGCTAGAAGGAAAATCTTGTGGCAGCAGCTCAGTGCATAAACCCATGTGGATACAAGTCAAGAGCTTCAGTTAATGTTCAAATCAAACATCAGAAAGGAGAAAAAATTTCTCCGTGGTTTTGAGTGGGGTTTGAATATTTTAGAAACTGCTGATCTCCTCAGCGGCAGGGAGGTGCAGTGGTTAGCATTGTCGCCTCACAGCAAGAAGATTCTGGCTTCCATCTGTGGGTCAACTGGAGGCCTTAGTGTGTGGAGTTTGCATGTTCTCCCCGTGCCTACGTGAGTTTCCTCAGGGTGCTCCGGTTTCCTCCCACGGTCCAAAGACTTGTGGGTCAATTCAACTGGCTACTCTAAATTAAGACAAATTAAGGTTAAAGACCTGGCGAAGTGTGTGTGTGTGTGTGTGTGTGTGTGTGTGTGTGTGTGTGAGGCGCATGTCTGGCCCCTTCTTTTATAAAACATTAAATTAACATCAAAGATTGTATTCTACTGTAGCAGAGGATTCTGGCCATGGAACACTTTAACATTTATGTGTCAAATGGGGCATGAGGGATTAAAGTCTACACTGATTGCAAGTTTTCTCTACATAAATAAATAAATAACAGAGGGTTTTCTGCAGATGGTTTGTAGCCCTGTAGTGTATTAATTCAGCATGTGGCAGGAAAAGATAAAGTAATCACAGATATGCAGTTCAGGTCATGAGTAAAGGACATTTGTTCATTGTATTAGAGAAGGTGGGTAACTTTTTAAAAATGTATTTATACTACAGTGCAGTCATGGGTGTCCCACAACATTAAATGGGATAAAATGTTTTTCTTAGGTTGGCAAATTGGTGTGATGTAGGAGAAATAAAACTTGTGGCATGCTGTTATAGGACATTAATCAGTTCTTGGATGGATAGAGTAACTGTTACTGTTGTGTTTGATCACATATACATTTTCCTAGCATTAGTTTTCAGTACCAATCTTCAAAATCTGCAGATCTCACTGTGGAGATGATCATGACGTTGTGGTACGTGACAAGCAGACATAGTGACGGTGAAATTGGTCTGTTTGTGCAGAGAGTCTCTGTGTTATTTGATTTGTTACATTTTACTTTAAGTAAAGACGGGTGTTAAAGATGCTTTTTTTTAATGCATCTCAGTTGTAAATGTATAAAATCCTGTTTCTGTGTTAAGTGACAGTCAGAATGAGTTGCACTGATTACAGACACTTCAAGGCCAAGCACTGACAGTGACTGAAGAAGACTGTGTGTGTGTGTGTGTGTGTGTGTGTGTGTGTGTGTGTGTGTGTGTGTGTGTGTGGGAGTGTGTGTGTCTGAGATCATAACAATTACATATATCATCTTGGACCTATGACTGGAGCATCGTGTTCACAGAGAAATAACAGACATTAACCTGTCACACACACACACACACACACACACACACACACACACCCAGACACTCATTAGAGTGTTTTTACATAGTTTATGTTCCTCTGTGACTGATGTGATAGACGTATAGTGCTAAAACCTTTTTTGCTGGAGAAAATAGATTGACTGACACTTTGACCTTTCTGGATCTTTCACCTTGAGAAATGTCAGATTGGTTTTTAGGTGTCGAAATGTTCTAAAATCTGCTTAATTACTGCGCCTTTGTCCATGACGTTTTCACTACACACTGGACGCTTGTCCAGTCGTTGCTGTTATTGTAGCCCTCATTTTCATTTGCATCCTTATAGGATGTTCAGTGTTCTGATTCTGCCACAGTACTGTATCTTCTCAGTAACCTTCCTATAAATGCTGAAGCATGAATATGTCTACCAAAAACACTAACAGATGGGCAACACTAATCCTCAGCACTTTTTGTTGCTTCCTGGACTAATGCCCTCTTCACCCTCTTTTAG
The DNA here is from genome assembly GCA_030014255.1 of Parauchenoglanis ngamensis. Lineage (NCBI taxonomy): Eukaryota > Metazoa > Chordata > Actinopteri > Siluriformes > Auchenoglanididae > Parauchenoglanis > Parauchenoglanis ngamensis. Next base: position 2,191,655 of record JAQMYM010000013.1, read on the forward strand.
TCGTGCTTGTGCCATATTTTTTAATAATGGATTTAATAGTACTCCATGAGATGTTCAAGTTTTATGATATATTTTTAGACTCAAACCTCCTCTTTGTCCTGGACATGTTTTGACAGCTCCTTGTTATGATTTCTAACAAGCTCTGCTTCCAGGTATATTTATGCTGAGATCATGTCACACAAATCTGTTAGCTGAACACTGTGTTCAACTAATTATATGACTTTTAATGACTTTTTGTTTGTTTGTTTTGGGTTTCACACCAATATGGGTTAAATGCTTCAATATTATGAGATATTTGGTGTATATGATATATGATGTATGATATATAATTCTGATCAAGTCTACTTCAGTTCCAGGTTGTAATGCTGCAAAATATGAAAAGGTTCCAGGGGGTCAATACTTACCTCCATTTTTAAAGTTGTTTTTTTTTTGTGTGCAAGAAAGAGATCACCGCCTGCTCTTGTGGTTTCTTCGTTTTCTGTGTTTGTGTCTGTGAAACCAATCTTGCTCTACGTGTTCTGCATGTTCTTTGTGTGTGTGTGTGTGTGTGTGTGTGTTAGGTTCCCTATCAGCCGATGCTGAAGAGGAGTTGGTGGATTTTCTCCTCGGTTCAGATCGCTACAATAAGCTAATAAGACCGGCCATCAATAAGAGTCAGCAGGTCACCGTTGGCATCAAAGTGTCCCTGGCTCAGCTGATCAGTGTAGTGGGTGTTACTCAGATGCACACACACACACACGCACACACGTGCATGAGCACCTTTCTTTCAAACTATACCTGAACACTAAGCACACTTTTAAAATCCTGTTCTACTTTTCTCATCACTGCAGAACGAGAGGGAACAGATCATGACAACTAATGTGTGGCTCACGCAGGTGAGGTTACCTGCAGCTCTTTAAAATGCATACGTACACACTGCGACAGTCAGATTGAATTTACTGTTTATTTTTGAATTTTGGATAAATGACTCTTGTGTCACTGTGGCAGGAAAAATGTTTTGCCTAAATGCCTGCCATTTATAGTGTTTTTTATTACTAATTAAATATTAATGTATGTGCCATAAAAATGATATTCCATGTAACAATATTCAACAGACTCTTCTTCTGTGGCTGAATTTTAAATGGCCTTGTAATTGGAGTCTAGTACACTATGTAGTAAACGCCTAAAACATTTGGAATTATGCCTAACAATGTACTCGAAAAGTCTATATGAGCAAAAAAAATGAAGAAGTCCAGCTAAGTATGCATATTAGAATAATGTTCAATATACAAACAAAACAACTTGTCCAACTGTTGTCCTGTCCTGTCTGTCACTGTCCTGCAGGAGTGGAATGACTACAGACTCGTCTGGGACCCGGACAGCTACGACGGCATCCAAAAACTACGAATCCCCTCCCACCACATCTGGCTTCCTGATATCGTGCTCTACAACAAGTACGCTGAAGCCGTGAAGCTCGACCCACTCACGTTTTGTACAGGGAAAGACACACAGGCTATTACAAGACATTTGAGATAATATCTACAGATGAAATTACAAGTTTTAGAGTTTCTCTTGATAGACTATCAGCTAAATACTAATAAAACTGGCTAAGTTGCTTGCTTTAATAATTTACCTGACACGTATGACGTAAAACCGTGCTCACGCAAGTAAACAAAAACACATTTGTTATGGGAAGCAGAAGTCATAAATCAAAAATCTGAATAATAAACAGAACCTACTAGCATATTTACTAGACTATTCCCCAGAAGATACAATATTGTTATACTCAAAATCCCATAAAGTATAATTATAGTAAGAAAGACAGGAAGTGAGTTAATTAGTTAGTTAATTAATTGACTGAATTACAGTCATGTCCGAAACAAAATGCTGTGAATGGGAGATTTAAGGCCATAAACCTGGTGACCTTTGATCTTGTTTTCTATATTTTTTGCAGTTTACGTGATAAATGATGGCACAAATAATTTTAAAAAATCACTTTGGTGTTTTGAGCTGTAAGATCTAGGCCACAGTCTCCTTGGAAATTACATTTGATATTTTGTTTAATTTTATATGGAGATTCAACACTCCATTTAGTTCATGAAGCAAGATTTGTAAAGACAGCAGGGGAGGACGGGAACAGATGTTTAAGGCATAAATGAACAAAGTAAAACGCGATTACGGAATGTGATCGTGAGCTAATTTGATTAAGAGGCATTTCGATGATGCTTTACAGACTCAGCAGTCCGTGAAATCCCTTACTAAAATAAGCTAATGCTCATTTTAATTGAAGAACTCTATATGACACTGTTCCGAAGGAGGGGAAAAAGAGGACAGATTAGCAATAGTTTAGTTAATTCATATTATTCGCATTTTACCACACACACACACACACACACACACACACACAGAGACAAGAGTGAGACACTGACTTGAAACAGTAGTGAAATGATATAAAATTCAGTGTAAAAATTTTAAGTCAGAAAAGAAGGTAACATGACAATACAGAGAAAATATCTCAGTAAAGCTACTGAGTGAACATTAATGAATCTACAATTATCACAATTATGCTGCCAATTTATGCTAAAAAATATATATATGCATATTAATCACTTGTTAATCATTTATCTAATTTATTCATTTCAGTCAACAGGAGACATGATGTTTTTTTTCGTACGCTACCTTATGAGCTTGTGCTCCTTTGAATAAAAAGAAAAATAGGCTTCTTAGTCACATTCATTGAGTTTATCTGTTAAATGCTGTGGGGATTTCTGGACCAAAAAAGGTTTTGTAATTTACACTTTAGCTCAGTCTTGGTGTACAATAAAATCTACAATGAACCTCTACCTGACCTCTGCCATTTCCTGTCTATCCCAGTGCGGACGGTGTGTATGAAGTCTCGTTCTACAGCAACGCTATCGTCTCCAACACGGGTGACGTCTTCTGGCTTCCTCCAGCCATCTACAGGAGCGCCTGTGCTATTGAGGTCCGCAACTTTCCCTTTGACCAGCAGAACTGCACGCTGAAGTTCCGCTCCTGGACGTACGACCGCACCGAGCTCGACCTGGTGCTGATCTCGGACTTCGCTAGCCGTGACGACTACACACCCAGCGGCGAGTGGGACATCGTGTCTTTGCCGGGCCGCAAGAACGAAGACCCAGATGACGCCACCTACATGGATATCACATACGACTTCGTGATCCGACGCAAGCCGCTGTTCTACACCATCAACCTCATCATTCCATGCGTGCTCATCACCTCTCTCGCCGTTCTTGTCTTCTACTTGCCGTCAGACTGCGGGGAGAAGATGACTCTGTGCATCTCTGTGCTACTGGCCCTCACTGTCTTCCTGTTACTGATCTCCAAGATCGTTCCTCCCACCTCGCTGGCTGTGCCACTTATCGGCAAGTACCTGATGTTCACCATGGTGCTGGTGACCTTCTCCATCGTGACGAGTGTATGCGTGTTGAACGTGCATCACCGCTCGCCGTCCACACACCACATGCCTGCCTGGGTGCAGCGCGTCTTCTTGCACCAGCTACCCGTCTTCCTGCTCATGCGACGACCAGGTCACTCTAACGTGCGTGAAAGATTTCGGAGGAAACACCGGAGTAAGTCGTTCTCTGGCGACAAGTTCGCTCTCGGGCCCTGGAGGACGACCGAGCTGCCTGAGGGCTCGGAGTTTGGGCAGAGGGTCAAAGTCAGGGGTGACACAGAGGTGGATGCGGCCATAGAGGGTGTGCGGTTCATCGCTGAACACATGAAGAGCGAAGATGATGATGAAGGGGTGAGGAAAACCCTACCCATCTTGTGAACAACAAGGTTTTTTTTGCATGATTATTTAGTAATGTTCTTATGCCCATAGCAAGTATTCATGTTAGCTTGACAGCGCCAACAGTCTGTTCATCATAATCTTCTAGTACCTGTCACAAATTCTCACTTAAAAACACAAAACGTAGAGGCGATTGTGCTTCAGGGAAAGCTTGTAACTAACAACTAACTGATATATGATAGCAACCACCTAGCAAAACCGTAGCCACGCATTTGTATGAATTTGCAGGTCATCGAGGACTGGAAATATGTCGCCATGGTGATTGACCGTTTGTTTCTCTGGGTTTTCATCCTGGTGTGTCTGATCGGAACGCTCGGCCTCTTCGTGCAGCCACTATTCCAGAGCTACAACACACCTGTAGCAAGAGATGAGTGAGTAAGTCATACATGATGATACAAATTAAAATCTTTTCTGTTGAATCTAAGGCTACGTTTACACTGTAAGCCTCATCGTCTAATTCCGATTTTTCGCTCAGAACAGATTTGACTATCGTGACGGTTCACATTCATAATTACAAGTGACCTGTATCTGATTTAATGGGAGTGCTTTAGCATGGCAGTGTTAACGTAGCCTAAGCTCTTTTGTTCTTTATCTTTCTTACTCTTGCTTTCTTTGTTTAGCAATGGCGTTTAATAAACATGTCCTGGGTGAACACGAGAAGACATCAGAGCACGTATCAATCGCAGTGAGACCAAGCATATTGAGTAAAAGACAGAGAGCCAGCACACGTATACACGGTGATCGAGTGGCGAAATATCCAGCACCTGCCAAGCTCTGCAGCTATGTGAAGGAGATGAGTGATGTCACTTAATCAGGGTATTCAGAACTGTACGTATGCACTGTGAAAACTACCAGAGACATTTTACCACCTGAAATTCTAATGGCACTGAAATCATCATATGCATTGTTTACGTGTATGCTTATTTTACATATTGTTTTTTGCTGACTACAAAACTGCCCTTCAGTTCCACTGGTGTAGCCTCGATCAGGTCTTGTCATCACTCCTGTTGCAATAATCTGAATTTCTGCCATTTTCAGAATTATTTCTAGAACCAGGCAAACCTTAAGAATGGCTACAATGAAATGAATGAAAATGAGCTTATTTCAATTAGGCTAATTAACATTTAGGCATATACATGTTACTGTGTATTGTTTGGTAAGTTTCAGGATTTCCCAGAGGGCAAAAAAAAAAATACAGTATGCACACTTTCTATGAAGGCCATATGTACAGTATAATGACTTATGGGTATGTAATAATGCATTAATAAGGCATTACATACATAATTTATAAAAAAAAAACAATTAGCATCTACACAAGTAGTATTTGTTAAATCAGCTGAAATTTTATATAGATTTAAAGTACTAAGTTTACAAAGGTTGTCAATTTTGTAGTATGATTTCTTAATATTCCTCTGGTAAAATTTATATATGATATAATGTGTTATGAAGGTTACTTACATGTAATGCATCAGGTTGACGATTCATAATGCATAATAACGATAGCCGTAATGCATTTTTCTAAATAATTATGAACGTACTCATAGTTCATTATGGACATGACCTTCATAGAAAGTGTTTCCATGTGTGTAAATGGACTAAAGTGCTATGCATGCAATGAGTTACGTTTGCCGTTTCAATTTCATGTCGTTACATTTGCATTAAAGTCACAAAATCTGTACTGCACTGTAACCTGCTCTCAGAATTAAAGCTTCAATATGTGACTTTTTTGTTTATAGAGCTAGCCTACTTACTGCTTCACAGCTTCCCTGGTTCACTCGTGAGCTCAGGTTGCAGTCTGTGCAGAGTTTCGCATCTTCCCCTCATGTCTGTGTTGGTTTTCCTCCAGGTTCTCCGGTTTCCTCCCACTGTCCAAAAAAAAAAAAAATGCCAGCAGGTGGTCTGGCTAGCTAAATTGCCCCTATGTGTGAATGTGTGTTACACACTGCAGCTTTGAACTATTTCACAATATAATGTTTACATCTTTCTGGTTGAATTGATTATTTTATATTGATTAGTTTATTATATTTATATTTATTTATCCTTATTTCTTTTCTAGAAGCATTATATGTGTTCCAACCCTAAACGATTCATTTGCATGTCAACACAGTGTAATTGTAATTTTTTTCACTAAGCCTCACACACAAAGCCTCGGAGCATTTTTAAATATCAGCTTAGGAAGTCTGATGAGCTACAGTATAAATAAATCCTTATTTAGTTTGAACCGTCACTTTTTAATTGCCTTAATGGAGACTAAGTTGCTGTGAAATAATTGAGTTTCTTTTTTTTTTATATCACTGAAGACAAGAATAATGTGATGAAAATCAGATTAGTGCTATTGGGGATATTATCCAATAAAATGATTTTTCTTTTGCTACTATTATGTATCTTGTATCTTGTATACATCTTGTCTCTGTGTGGTATGTATCTGTGTCGTGTATTTTCCGTCTCTCTGTTTTTCAGTGCTGTTCCCACATTTCCGCTTCGTGTCTCTGCTAGATAGCAGAGAGGGAGAGAGATGTGAAGCCAGCAAGGAAAGGTACAGCGTAAGACGTCTGTTTGGGCTAGAGGAGGAGAACGGATGAGAGAGTGAGTTAAATGAATTACAAACAAATCCAAACCAAAATAAAAGTAAACAGGAAGTAGGATGCAGGCTTTAGGAGTAAATAACAGGATAGACACTGAATAATTGATGTTGTAGATAGGGCTAATTTCTACAGATAAGGCTAACAACAGCCTTAAAAAAATGATGACAAGTATAGTGGTGTGTCCAGGTGGAGGAGGCGTGGCCTATGTGTTTGTTACTCCTAGTGAAGGAGGCTTAACTTGCCGGGATTCAAGCATAGAACCTTCTGCACAAATCCTTAAACACACACACACACACACACACTCAGACATTTTAACATCAGCAGAGGTGACTGCACTCTCACCTCCTGTCCATTACCGCTTTATATAGGTTGTTGTGTCCTTTATATCCCGTGCCACGAACACAATACAACACAAATTGCAGTTTGAGTGATTTGTAATGATTTGGATCGATGCTTTGAGCATTATCGCGGTCCCGCATTTGGAGAGCCGGAGAACGCTACATCCGCTCTCTGGTTCTGCTGACGGCGCTGTGTTTGCACACACAGCACTCCGATAATGCTCCGACGGCACTGAGGCGAATGCTTTCAAAACACTTTCCAAGTGCTTCTGACGCATTTAAAAAAGCTTTTTAAAAATTAGCTCTGCATTAGCTGACAAGAGTCTGGTCTCACTGACAGAACAACAGAGGGGTGATGGTCACTCTCTCTCACCTCATCACTCTCCATCTTCACATCCATGACTCGTTTGAACCTGTGTGTATGTGTGTGTGTGTGAGAGAGAGACAGAAGCAGACATACTGTCTCTGTTTAATATCTGTCCTGGCTCCTAGTATACACATAAAACCAGATTGATCCTCCTTTTATCTCTTTAAATCCAGCTTCTACACAACAGCTGTCACCACCGATACTGTCCTTAATGCATCCACAAATCAAGACCAGTTTCTAAATTACATCTTCCGTGATGACCGTAACATGGACTCTGGAGAGCAGTGTGGATCCATAACAGGATTTTTTTCCCGGAGTTATTATCATCATGGGGCGTCAGGGTGGTGCAGTGGTTAGTGCTGCCGCCTCACAGCAGGGTGGCCGACTGGGGGCTTTCATGTGTGAAGTTTGCATGTTCTCCCCATGCCTGCGTGGGTTTCCTCTGGGTGCTCTGGTTTCCTCCAACAGCCCAAAGACAGATTATATATATATATATATATATATATATATACAAAGAGAATATCATTGAGCCTGCTGGTGATGAAGTACTATACAATCCACATTGCCTCAGCATAAACACACACACACTGAGTTGCATTAGACCTTGATGTCAGCAGCAGAAATGGCCTATCATAACTCCTACAGGACCCCAACATTATCACATGAGCCGTTTTTACCCCTATCAAACCGTATAATACTGAGGTCATGACACATATCACTGATTAACTAGCATCAGTGTTCCGATTCCGCAAAACCTTCATGCGTCTTTCTCGTGTGCTTTTCCAAATCTGTCGGCTCGCCCTTTCCCTCGTAACGGACGAGTCAGATCCCAGATTTTTCCTTGAGTAGGGAGAATAAAACCACTCAGCCTGGTATTAAGGATGAATGTGAGATGAATTATTTAAAATGTCAGACCAGTGAAAGGTCCTGCCAAGAAATGTCCTACTATGTACATATATTTTTATTTCCATTTTTAATCCAAGCAGTCCTGCTGTGAACAGGAAAAGAGCATTTATGGAGGTACTGTGGTGATGAGAGAGGGGGAGAACAGAGAGAGGTGAAAATAGCAACCGAGAGGAAAGGAGAAAAGACGTTCACGGTTCCCGGAGTCGACGGTTCTTGCTTTTATGATGGTATAAATTAAAGATGCAGGGATGAACGCATGAACTGCGCTGATAGAAACAGAGGAATATGTTGCTGATCTGGGGTACGAATGAGGCGTGAAATTCTGAGACAGAGGTGATCAAGAAGAGAAAAAGAGAACTACTCGTCTGAGAGAAATAAGTATCTTTCTTTAACAGCAGCACTGATAGTAGTGCAGTTTCCATTCATTTGCTCATCCTAAAGAGTTATTGTTTCCATGGTAACATTTGTAATATTGGCAAACTGCTATAATTGCTATAATAACACTAAAATAGGTGATAACACACTCTCTGATGATCCTCTCACGTTTGGGGCAAACCAGTGCAAGCAGTCTGACATGTGCCTCACTCAATGCCCCAATTCCTGCTAATTCTCCTGCTAAAAGTGGGAAGTGATGACTCAGTGGCTAAGCCCTTGGAATACTGATTCCAAACACAGCACCACCAAGCTGCCATGGTCGAGTCCTTGAGCAGGACCCTTTATCTTCAGCTGCTCGATTGTATCCTCTCGTAACGAAAACTTTCAATAAAAGCATCAGCCAAATGAGCAAGAATGAGACAAAGCCAGTGGAGACTCAGTGGGCTATCGATCAGAAAGTCATGACTTCAGACTCCATCACTGCCACGCGTCCTTGAGCAAGGCTCTTGGCGTATCACGGCTGACCCTGAGCTGCTTAACAAGTTGGGCTTTATAAAGGAATTTCATTTTTGTACTGTCCGTGTACACGCAGCATTAGACTGCTAAACACAATCCAGATCGCACGCGGAAGCAGGCAGCAAGCCAACATGCGTCAGTCTTGGCTCCATCTGGACAAACTGTCCACTGCCCAAGCGGACAAGCACGAGGATCTGAACCACGTCGTGTAATCTGCAAACACAAGACCACTAGGCAGCTTCCCTACTGAAGCTGAAGCACCGCAGGCTTCACGGAGCAGCGTCTGGAGTACCGCGCTCCGAGCTGAAGCAGCTGGGACTCTTTGGCGTCAGTCCCCGACCTCACGCTAAAGCTTCCAAACTGCTGCGCTTCCTCCCCGAACATGTTCATTAGGATCAGCTCCTCCTACACAAACACTTGTCTTTGTTTCCCTCGTGTTTGTGTTCATTCCTGTCTGCGCCTCGAGCACATCCACACAGCGCATTCAGAAAAGCGTCTTTTCATCGTCGTTTCAGCTGGAAATCAATCTGAGCTGCAATCATGGAACGAATTCCAGGGCATTACCGTCTGCGCGATTTCAGCTCATTCGCAAGAAAAAGCTTTTTTTCCTCAAACGCAATGATTCGTGGGCCGCGTTTTTGACTCTTTGTAGCTTCGCGTTTTCATTGCTGTCATTTAACACGTCTTTAAGATGAACACCGCAGCCGAATAATGCAGGATTCAGGTCAAGTCTCACTGTTGGTTGGAATGTGTCAATATTTCAGGATTAACTACTAACCATAGTTTGTCATCTCGGGTATTTTCTAGCTAGTGCTCATCATTTATAAACATTTTTATTGATAAAACTCATCCAGGACATTGATGCTTTCATACAGTTTTCATTTCCTTTCACTTCTTATTTTTCGAACCTTTTTTTTTCCCCGAATTACAACTCATTTTCTTTTTCTTTTTCTAGACAGACTGGAGCTGACCCTAAACTCCCGTTCTCATGGCTTCTCAGGTGCATGCGTATTCGTGTGTGTGTGTGTTATGCACCTGTGATTTGATTGACAGCTGAATCACATAAGGACGAGTCCTGAGCCGCACCTGCTCCCCACACACTCAACCACAAGGGCTCATCGGAAATAGAACGGTTTTTCCAAAAAATAAATAATACATATAGTTTTATTCATTTCTTATGAATTCTTAAATGAATACGTTATGACGTATGTGCCTGAGAGTGAGTCTGAGCCTGTGTGTGTGTGTGCGTGTGTGTGTGTGTGTTATTCATAATGTATTGTAATGACAATCACTGATTAAACTAAATATTCCATTTTTTGCCCATATTCATGAAAAATAATGGCAGTATTCCTACTGTTTAACATGGCTAATGAAAATGAATATTCCACTAATATTCCCGGTTACATGCAACCATGCATACTCTGATTAACGTAAAACGCCCCATGACGTACGTATAAAACATTCACGAGGCCGCGTGTCGCAAACTGCCCTGATATTCCGAATACGCTGTGTATTCCAGAGGATGCTCCGGATAATCCGAATAATTGGAAAAGCGCTCAATTCGGATTAAGGCCATATTCGCAATATCCAAATGGGACGAACCACATCAAAGTGCGAATATTGTCACAATCGGAACAATCGTGGAATTTTAGCGTGAGTGTAATGATTGTATTGGGATGGACGATTAAAGAAGTAGGGATGATGAAAATAAATAAAAATGTAAATAAGATCGTAAAAAAAACAAAGGACAGGGGGAGGGTTTGGAGAGTGTGGTGCCCCCTAGTGTATACACACACACACACACACACACACACACACACACACACACTAAAACAGTGTCCTTAAACAAGCAGTCATTTACAAATCTTCAAAAATTGAATAAGAAATGGTTTAAGTATATAGTGCTCTGTCTGTGTGTATATATATATATATATGTGTGTGTGTGTCTGTGTGTATATATGTGTGTGTGTGTGTGTGTGTGTGTGTGTGTGCAATCAGGCTGACACAGTTGAAAGTGCTTGCTCTTCCAGGAGGCCCGGATTACTGTTTGCTCTTTTGGCCTGTAATCAGATGTGGGTTTAACTTTCATAAACACTGTTTTTAATGGAGGCTGAATTTCATCAATAGACAGAGTGAATGTCTGATTGCGCCTCATGGACCGCTCCGTGACAGGACAGAGCTACACCTCCTGAAATCTCGGCTTTAACCTTTTCTGACATTTGTGAAATGTAATCACATTTGAACATTTGGAGAAAAAAAAGAAGAAAAAAAATATCACTGTCATGTAAAATTGACAGGCAGTAATTTACAGGCAGGAGTTTCTGGGATGGAGCCGGGAATTGAGCAAAATAACATTGTAAAGATTGTATTTTACTGTAAACCTGTACACTTAGCTATCAAATTGTGTACAATCCTGTAAAAAGAATAAGACAGTATTTTAGAGTACTGCTGTAAATGTACAGTTTTTAATATTACTTTAAAAAAAAAAATTAAAACCCTGTATTCAAGTCTGCACTGAAGAATGTTGAAGAACATCTCCACCACACGTCCAATTCGAGTCGCCTTACTGAATCGATTCATTTGTAGCACTGAGTTGAATCAGACACTGTGAGCCATCTGATTCACCGACATGGACGACTTTTAAGTTTGTAACAAACATTTAACGCATTCATTCGGTCAGTCGTTCATCTTCAGTGAGGGCTTAAACTGGTGCCGTGGTTAGCACTGTCACCTTACAGCAAGAAGGTTCTGGGTTTCAACCTTTCTGTGTGTTGTCTGCATTCTCACTCCATGGGTTTCATCCAGGTGCTCCGGTTTCCTCCGACAGTCCAAAGACCTGCGGATTAGGTCAACTGGCTACTCCAAACTGCCCATAGGTATGAACATGAGCGTGAATGTTTGTTCATATCTGTATGTCAGCCCTGCGACAGACTGGTGACCTCTCCAGCACGAACCCCGCCTCTGGCGCCAAAGTCAGCTGGGACTGGCTCCGGCTTTCCCGTGACCCTGACGGATAATGGATGGATGGACGGCTCTCATTACAGATAATAAGAATTTGTTCAACATCTTCGTGGAGATCGCGCAACAATCGCTAATAAATCAGTCGCACTGTCTTGAGCCTCAAAAGCTAGACTAACGATCCTGTTATCACTGAAGGCGTCGACAAAACTGAACATTTTACAATCTAGGTCCGAAAAAAGTGTACACGGTGTTCAGAAGCTTGTAGTCGGGAAATGAAAACTGTAAAGCTTGTACAGTTATACAAAAAAAATTGAATAAACATACAAAGCTGTACAAAATATATTCTTAGGAATGACGCTATGTTGCACAAAATAAACACAAAATAAAGTTGTTTTAAAATGTAGGCTATTATGTGCAGACAAATAGACATGCACATAATAAAGTTCTTTACTTCTACTGCTGTGATTCATCAATTGCGACCAAATAAAAATGAGGCATCACGTTGTAATTTTTGTAATTTTTGTTCTTAGGCGATTCCTGCGAAAAAATGAACCGACGAAAAGAGTCGACTCAGTGGTGAATCGAATCATCTGAACTCTCCTCTCCTGTCAGCATCCGCCGCGGCGCTCAGCTCGGAATATCTTTATTCATCTTTATTCGCTTTGTTTTTTAGATTGTTTTATTGTGTTGTTCGGGAATTTGATGTTTTAAGGATTAAGTGCTGAAGAAGGATGATGCTTCCTGTCAGGAGAAACACTTTGGTCCTGTTTTTCCTCCTGCTCGGGGCGCGCGGTAAGACTCCAGATGTTTGGGTTTTGTTGTGATGTTTGTCTCTTTTTAAAAAGCGGTTCTAACTACAGTACCTTACAGTCACGTGTTTAAAGGACCGCAGAGCCACTCATGGTTCTTCCATGTTCTAAAATGCGGCCGACATTTTTAAAAAGTAATTTGAACTGAAAAGTTTGAACATTTTATACGGACTCAATATTTATTCATTAAAAGGATAAAATATGCTCTTCCAGGAAATGTAATTCAGAGAATGAACAAATCCCCTGTATATAGGAGGATGTCTTAGTGAAGAGGAAATCATTAAATTAGCTTAAAATGGACCTTAAATGTAGTTTTATCCACTTTTCCTCCCTGTCAAACCCACGCACCTTCTTAGTGTTCCTGTATTTACAGAAAGGTGCTGATCACTGTTGCACCATCAAGCAACATGTTTTCTACCTTTACTATGGTATTTACCTGTAAACCTGTAAAAGTAGTTACTGGTTAAGATGAACAATGAGGTGTTTAAGTCTCATAATAATTCTGCAGAATTACCTCATAACCTCGCTGTTCTGTGCATATTTGGATCATTCCTGTATGTGCTCACGCGACAACCAAAGAGAAAGAAATAATATTTCACAGTGGAGGAAAAAAAACATCAGTCAAGCCTAGAAAATCCAAACTATAAACACCATTAACCTGCTTTTACATGCACAATAAGTCGGCCTGTCCTGAAGCACATGGGTAACACACTTTAATCTGATTTTAATAACTCGTGCTGTTTCATAACAGTCGTGCGCTTCAGTTTGGCGCGTTGTTAATGAGTAATTAGCCTTCAGGAGATTATAATTACTCTCTCAATGGCAGCCTTTCGGAGTTGATGAGAGTTTATTTCTAGCTTTCGCCTTGTTTTTTGTGTCAAAGCAAAAATCGCACATTTCCGATTTAACACCGTAGCCAGTTCGATCCTGGGTTTCCTCCAGGTTCTCCGGTTTCCTCCAACCTCCCAGAGTCAAACCAATAGGTGGAGCGGCTCCAGTAAAGAAGCCGTGCATGTGAATTCAGGATGTGATCCCGGCTCTGACTCTGGCTGATCTGAGAACGGCTGATCTCGCTTCCGAATGAACTCAAGCCTTTAGTGAGAAAAAGATTCGACTCTGAATGGACTCACTTCGAAGGTCTGCTTGTGATTTAAGATGACTTTTTTTCATTTTCAGGCGTTTTTTTTTTTTGGGTTCCTGGAATTACGTGTAGTGTGAACCCGAGTATCCATCTCACAATGATTTGAAGTCGCACATTACAGGGTCGACTTGTCCATCTCATGTGCGGAAGGGTGCAGAGTGCAGGTTTGAAATTTTCTAAATGACATTTTTTATTTTGAAACGGCTATCATGAAGCCAAGGTTGATATCGCTGAACTAGCAGCCTGCTTTATTTTTCATACTTTAAGCATTTCTGTTCACACCCAGTCCCAGTTCACCAGTCTCTAATATAGCAGAAGGGGCGGAGCCGAACAGGACGCTATGGATTAAATGCTTTCTAAAACAGCCAGTGCCCTTAGCGAGAGTGCTTTTACACCTCCGCTGAAAGTCAAGGGGCAAAGGACCTGAGCTGCTTTTGGTTTTCAGTGTTCTGTCTCAGGTCAGTGATCTGGAGTACCGTTAAAGTTCTCCATCATTGGTTTTAGGTACAGAATGTTCCTGTTAGATTTGGGACACAGCCTCAGGTTTTTTCCTTCTTGGGCAAATGGATCTCAAATCCAAGATGAACTGAAACTTAGTGACAATTTTAACATTATAATGAGGATAAATTGCCTGTTTAAGTACACACACACACACACACACACACACACACACACACACTCTCTGTGCTCAAGTTAGTTTTGGA
>JAQMYM010000013.1:2217762-2238566 GCA_030014255.1 Parauchenoglanis ngamensis
CCCCAAGATGCTGGGATTGGCTCCAGCTTCCCCGCGACCCAGATGGATAAAGCGCTATAGATAATGGATGGATGGATTCATTGCTATGGCAATGGGAGGACTTTTGCTTTACTTTTTGTTTTGGAGGAAAAATAGTGATCTACTTTTATTATTAAGTGAACTGCTTTACTCTTTTATAATAGCTGTTATTTTTATCATTAAATTTTTTTATCGATAAATATTTTTATCACTAGTTAGTTTATCATAGCTTTATTTATGCCTCAGTGAAATAACCAACCTTTTTAAATTACATTCACTGATACCAATACTAGTTAGCTGTTCAGCTTATGTTTCCAGAAACCTCATCAGTGTGCACCCACATGTAGCAGAATGTGTGTGTGCATGTTTAAGAAGGAGCGTGAATGTGTGTGCGCTGCAGTTCACTGCAATTAACATGCATATCACCTGATGGCAGGATTCGCTTTATGAGTGAACAGCAGCTGTAATACTGCACTGGTTTCTTACACACACATGCTTGTATTATTAACCTTGTGAGGACCTTCAACTGACATGATTATGAAACAGTATTAAAAGAATGACATTTCATTCCTTAATCCCACCACACTGCCTATAGGCAACAATTTCTATTTGAATCGGATCTTACCTTGTAAATCGATGCTGTTCTTTTCCTCACAATCCCTGCTCTTGAGGAATAGCTACGGCGTTTCTCCTGTGGAATCATAAGCATGTTTTTGATGTACCGTGTGTGGACACAGTGTGCGCGTCACTCATGTTAGTCATGATGTGGCAATGAATCACATCCTGTTTATGATTAGTGACGCTCATGCGAAGACACACGACATGTCTTTATACATAAATAATTCAGAACCTCATGAGTTACTTTGTCTAACTCAGGGAGAGATGGAGAGAAATAGAGAGAGGAAGACTGCAGGAAAATTGGTGAATCTAATGGCTCTAATGCTTAATTACCGAACATTGCCTCATATTTAAATAGTTTCATCACAAGAATGAAATAAGTTTATACTATGATCATAAAGAGATCTTGAAACTTTTTACCCTGGAAGTTTAAGAACCCCTGCATCTGATGGTAATTTGAAACGTTCACACTAACAACGTTATATATATTGAAGATACTGTTAGGTGTTTAATAACCAGGATGAGGAATTGGTCTTGCACTTTGAGTGGGATGGATGGTGCTAACTCATCCCCTGTCCATCAGAGTGACACTACGCAATCATAAGCATCTATGAGGTCATGCATTCTAGTGAGTTCAGGTACACTGTGGCACAGCATTAGCTGTAGTATGGGATGTGGTGGCTTCACATCTCATTGGAAGCATGTGCTATTCTTCTTCCATCATTGTTTGGTAGCTATCATAATAGGAGAGAACTAGTGGCTCGTAAATTGGTGAATGAACAACTTGGAGAATAATAGGAAAAAAAAAAAACACATTTGTTATTTGTCCCCCTTTTGGTGGAGACCTAATTCCCTCACAGTCTGAAATGAATCTGTCCACCAGTGAATCTCCCACACCAAATTGCTTTGATCTGCAGCCAACAGAACCTCTTATAAGTGGCTCTCACTGACTGCTAGTGAAGAATTGCAATTAAACCATATCTTCTATACTTTGACCCATCCATCCATTATCTGTAAAACTTACCCCTCAGGGTCACAGGGAAGCTGGATGCAATCTCAGCTGATTTCAGGAGAGAGGCGGGGTACATCCTGGGCAAGTTGCCAGACTATTGCAGGGCTAACACGGAGACAAACAACCATTCACACATACATTAACACCTATGGGCAAGTTAGAGTAGACAGTTTACCTAATCTTGGCTGTGGGAGGAAGCCAGAGCACCTGGAGGAAACCCATGCTGGCTCGGGTAGAACATGGAGGCCACAGTTGGCCAGGAGGCTTGAACCCAGAACCTTCTTGGTGTGTGGCAACAGTGCCAACCACTGCGCCAACATGCCTCCCCCTACAGGGATCTTTACTTAAATTCCTGGGGGATATCACTGTAAGAAATCTGCACCTAACAATGCCAATATCCTTTTTAAACCCCATTTTCATTCTCTTTTTTCGCTAACCAAATCCCTCCCACTGGCTAACTCCTACTAGCTAGCACTAGCAATCCACACAACAGCTAGCAACCAAAGAGTGTGAAGGCCAGCAAGTGCTTCCTCTAAGATACCTGAAGCCAGTCATCCAATCTTTCAAACTGTTGCTCATGCTAAGTCGGAGGGCAGGCTAACGAAAGGGCTATCTGCCCCCATCAGCATACATGAGATCACAAATACCCATGATTGGCCAGTGTTACTCTGAGTAATGTGGAGAGAGTAATACCATCCCTCCCACCAAGACAGAGATTCAAACTTGCAAACGTTTAACAATTTTTCCTCCCCTTTTTAGTGTCCAAACAACTAATTTTGTTTAATTTATTCGTTGTAGATATGGAATGACTACAAACTGAAATGGTCTCCAGCAGAATTTGATGGCATCGAGTACATCAGGGTTCCATCCAATAAGATCTGGAGGCCTGACATTGTGCTCTACAACAAGTAAGCATCATCAATCAGGCAAATGTAATGAAGTTGTAGAGCTTTTGTTTACCAAAGAAAGTTTCCCTTTTAGAACCATTTAGGAAGATTTAAACCTTGTCTGTCCAAAGACCACTTAAGGGAACCTTTATATAAAAATGTGCAAACTCATTTTGACTCTTATATTATTATTTTTAAAGGATTTGGGAAACATGTGGGTACAGTAATCTCTCAAATTAAATGTGGACCGTCTTTAACCATTTTATTGCTCCAGTGCTGTAGGTGACTTCTTAGTGGAAGACAAGACCAAAGCTCTGCTGAAGTATGATGGCACCATCACCTGGGTCCCTCCAGCCATCTTTAAGTCCTCCTGCCCAATGGACATCACCTACTTTCCATTTGACTACCAGAACTGCTCGATGAAGTTTGGTTCATGGACGTACGACAAAGCCAAGATCGACTTGGTGCTGATTGGCTCCAGGGTCAACGTCAAGGACTTCTGGGAGAGCGGTGAGTGGGAGATCATCGACGCACCAGGCTACAAGCACGACATCAAGTACAACTGCTGTGAGGAGATCTACACAGACATTACCTACAGCTTCTACATCCGTCGCCTGCCTCTATTCTACACAATCAACCTCATCATCCCATGCCTCCTTATCTCATTCCTGACAGTTCTGGTCTTTTATCTTCCGTCGGATTGTGGTGAGAAAGTGACGCTCTGTATTTCCGTACTCCTCTCACTCACCGTCTTCCTCCTGGTCATCACCGAGACCATCCCCTCCACTTCTCTCGTCATCCCCCTGATTGGTGAGTACCTGCTCTTCACCATGATCTTCGTAACGCTCTCCATCGTCATTACCGTCTTTGTGCTCAACGTGCACTACCGCACTCCCACCACACACGCCATGCCCTCCTGGGTGCGAGCCGTCTTCCTGCGGGCCCTGCCCAGAATTATGCTGATGAGACGTCCCATAGACCAGTCGGAGTCCTCTGGAAAAGCAAGTTTGCCTGAGGGATCATCTGCGGAAGGAGAAGGGAAGAAACGGAAGAACAGTTGCAGCAACTGTTTGGAGTTTGGCGAGGGGAAAGCAAGGGAGGGGGAGGTGAAGAAGGGGCCGTGTCCACGCCATCCGATGAAAGAGCCTCCCGAAGGGGATTGTGGGAAACAGAGCCGGCAGTTGAGCGCCGTTAACACGGTGGTGGCGTTTTCAGTGGTGTCTCCTGAAATCAAGCAGGCCATCGAGAGCGTCAAGTACATCGCCGAGAACATGAGGAGCCGCAACAAGGCTAAAGAGGTGTGCTCATTTTTTATCATTTTTTATCTTTTCATTTATATTTCATCTCTTGACTCATCCATCCATCTATCCATCATCTTTCTTTCTTTCTTTCTTTCTTTCTTTCTCTATCATAATTTTTTTATTCTTTACTCCGTCCATTCTTTCATTCATCACTCCACCCTTCTCTTTCAATTTTGTTCCTTCTTTGTCTTGTGTTTCATCCCTGGACTTTCACTTTTCTTCCATTCCTTTTGGCATCCACTTTTACTGTTCTTTCCTTCCTACCTTTCTTTTTTCACTCAATATTTTCTTTCCTTGTTTCTTTCTTTCTTTCTTTTTCTTTCTTATCTTGACCAATTTCATAATTGCTGCATCTTCTCTATTTTACTTTCTTCTTTTTTAATATATCTTTCATCCCTTCATCATTTTCACTCCATCCGTTCATTCTTTCATCACGCAGCCATTTTACTTCAACTTCTTCTCTCCCTTCTATTCTTCTTTGTTTCTTTCATCTTTTTCTTTCTTTTTTCCTTCAAAAAAGATTCTCCAAATTTTCATTCCTCCATTTTTCTATTTTTCCTTTCCTTTTTGGTCTTTTTCTTCCTTTCTTTCATCCATACCATGTAGTTTCCATCCCGCTTCTCGTCCTTCATTTCCTACTTTTTTATCCACTCCACTTTTCTTTCCTTCTCTCCTTTCTTTGTAACTCCATTTTTCTTTCTCATTTCTTTCTTTCACATCATCCAGCTAGAGCAGTGGATAAAGCCTAAGACCTATCCAAACTTGTCACTTCGCGGTGATGTCACAGACAGCTAATATCCTCATTAGAATAAATCAGTGCATACAGATGAGCTTTCCGTCGTTAAGTACAACAGTTTGATATGGAAATTCTACACACTTCTTTATCCCACTTTTTCTCCTTCTCTTAATTGTGATTCAGTAGTTCAGGGATGTGTCACTCACTCACATCACTGGCAGCATTGCCTGTGATAATAATTATGATGTGTTAACTTCTTCTTTCCTACCCTTTTCTATTTTCTTTCTAGGTGGAGGATGATTGGAAGTACGTTGCCATGGTAATTGACCGAATCTTCCTGTGGGTGTTCGTGCTGGTGTGTGTGCTCGGAACAATGGGACTCTTCTTCCAGCCTCTCATCAGTTTCCTTGCATGACAGCTGACTGGATCACGCGTTCCTGACCAGTCAGAGACACGGCAATCACTCGAATGCAGCCAATCACCCAAAACACTGACACAAATACAATCACCGAGAAGAAATGAAGAAAGAGTGAAGAAAAAACAGTGTTTATATTCTCACATTCCGACAGTTTTGCTCACTTATGTGCTATAGGTGTGTAGCGGTCTGGGCTGTCACATTGACATTACTGTTAATACATTTAACCAAATCAACATGGAAATTTTTCTTACTTTCCCTTATCTCAGCATCTGCCTGCATAGATCATGTTGTATAAGAAACCAGTTTAACAAACACAGCGCTAAAGATGTCTAGACCTCCGCTAGCTAAGTGTGATATCTTCACGCCACAAATGTCCGCATTGATCAAGTTGTTGGAAAGCTACACTATATGGCCAAAAGTATCAAGTTCAATAATTAATATAAAATCAAGCACAAAGCCATTCAATTTCCATAGACAGTCATTGGCAGTGGAATGGGTCGTACTGGAGAGCTCATTGACTGTAAACGTGGCACTGTGTTAGGATTTCGGCTTTGGTACATGGCATTCCCGCAGACACACTCCAAAATCTTGTATAAATCGTTCTCAGAAGAGTGGAGGCTGCAAAGAAGGGACCAACGCCATGTTAATATCAATGAATTTGGAATGGAATGGTCATATAGGTGTGATGATCACATGAGGGTACACATACTTTTAGCCATATCGTGTATATGATGTAGCAAAAACAAATACAAGCCTAATCAATTCACTCAACTTGATTCAAAATGACAGCGAATGAGATCTTTAAATGTGAATTTCTCCATTTTTATATTGGGAAGAAACAGAAATTTGCAAAACATTTACATTTGCAAAAGTATTTCAATTCAGGAAAGACTTGAGTTTAAGAATAGTGCGCAGCAGTCAAACCTTTATCCTAAACGAACGAACTGCTAATCTTTACTCAGCTGATTTTTTTTTGCCATTTGCTCCAAAAATATGGAACCTTTGATGGTTTGATGGTGGTCTATGGTTTGCTTCAACCAACCAGTGTCCGAATCATGTCCGGAAGCCATCCACTCTCAGTGCTGCATGCTGAGAAACACTGGTTTATATCATGTAGATGATTGGTTCAACTTACTTCATATTTCGAGTTTCATGATGGTCTGATAATGGTACCTGCACAGTGACATGCCATGCATCCCGAAAGCCCTGTTCTTCACAGCCATGTTGGTACTAAAGGAAAAAAAAAAAAAAAACAGCCAATAGTTGCACAAACTGACGTATGGAATTGCACAAATGCGATCATAAGCCCCGCCCCCAAACAAACCCAGAAAACGATACTGATTAATGGAAAGTCTTGTCTAGCTGTTGGTTGTTGATTAATTAACCTCATTAACAATCACATTTTTCAGTACAACATGTGTAGGGATTCTTAAGAAAGCCTACAGCCGCTCAGCATTCACAAGCTCCTCCCCTTGTTGACCAGTCTTGCATTTCTTATACATTTGAAATCATGACGCTGGATCAGATGATATTCACCTAAAAGGTTGAAGATGTGTAAATAAAAAGCACTTCAGAATCCTGTGTTTGCCACATCTGCTCGGTAGCATCACTTTTATCCATCTTTTCATTGTGTCGTATCGTGATTTCTTCATCTACGGACTCGGGAAGGATGTTTGATATAAAAGCCGTCCACTTTGCACATAAAAATGCAAATCCCTTTAAAAAGACTGCATGATTTCCTGGGCACTTTTTTCCCCTTCTCGGTCTCTGAGACATCCATAATCCTTTTCTCGGCATTTATAAAAGCACAATTCTCTTGTTTGCAGCCGTTTGTATGTTTGTAAATCAGTTTTTCTTCACTGATGTCCTTGAATTAAATGAATACTGAATGAACCGCTGTCACTGTTTGGGTGTGCTTTTTCTGATTTGGGAAATTTTTCATGGTAATCACTGGCTGCCTGCAGGGATGCTTTTCTGGCTTTAGCCGTGTTAAAAGAGCGTTTGAAGTTAAAGGCTCATTAGCATAAATGTTTCTTAAGGCAAATGTAAATGCAACGCTACATCCGCTCGACTTTCCCACCATGTGGATTAGTGTTCGTAATGTAAACATTATTTTCCTTCACATCATGAAGCTTGTGCAAATTTCTTCCCTGTCATGCTAACATGGCTAATCATGTCTATATGTATTATGTAAATAAATGTGCACACTACCCACCACAAGCTCAGGCAAAGTCGTAAGAAATTACAACCATCAGCCGTTAGCTATTCGTAACTCAGACACTCGGCAAAATCTAAGACTACTATGTAATAAGCTGATTTTTACAAAATATGTTTAACAAAGTAATCATTGATGTGGTGACATTTTTTGTAAGGGGATATTTATTTACCATTTATGGAAGGAGGCTTTAATCTATCCCAGAAAATCCTGTTTCAAGCTCCTCTCAAGCTTACCCTGGATGTGGAGAGCTGTATCCGAAGGCCATTTCTCATTTCAGAATAAACCTGAGAAACAAAACATCATGAAATTAGCATTATGCAAATAACAGAATACTGATTGTTTCCTGTAGGCTTTTATACATTGTGAGCAGTGATAATATGTTTGGATGAAGCGTCTCTTTGAGGTGGATGCCTCTAAACTAAACTTGCCATGAAAAGGAAGCAGTTGATGGTGAAGTTGCCAAGGTCATTTTCAACAATTCTTTCCACTAGCATTTCCAGGAGTGGAAGATGGGGGAAAAATATCATATCATGATTCTCAAAGCCATTTCTACGAAGCGTGAACAATTTCCCAGCAAACAATGATTCTTCATTTCATGTCTATAAAAATATATTTCTTTTTTACATTAAAAAATTACGTACCTTGTTGTTTGGAACGACATCATGATATCTACCATATTTCAGAGACAATATCGATATTACATCATTATATCGTCCAACCCTTACGATCACTCTTTCTTGTCCGTGTCAGTCCTGCAGTCTTGTACATGTTTTTCCATTTAAATAAAAATTCAATGGATATCATGACCTCATGGCTGGATGCTGCATGTCAACTGAAGTTTAGTTTCAAAATAAGCAAAATAAACCCTATTAAATCTCATACAAATTGTATGGTATGAAAATCTAACCAATAACGCTCTTCTTAAATAAACTTTTATAACAACAATCATGACTGATCCTTTCAGTTTAAGTACGCTTGGGTTGCGTAACGTAATAAACTAATACTGAATGTTAAATCAATGTAGAAGAAAAATGATAGTTAATTACATGAATGTCTTGAGCTAATTACTAATTATTGAGCTAATATAGTATGGATTTAATATACAAAATTAGCCCAATAATTAGTAATTAACTCAAGACATTAATGAAGAAGAAAAAACAGCTAAAAAGTTTTACTCATTACTAAGGCCCACTAATTAAACTGCATATCATGTAGATGACTGGTGAAGTTTGAAATCCTGAAATAGCTGAGGCAGATGGACCTCACACACAACCACACACATACAAACACACGCAGCACATATGCTATACTGATCTACTCCCACTCATGGTCAGGAGTTCACATCACACGTTTGGTCTGATGGCACGTTAAATGGATCTCATTGCAGATGGAAATGTTGGAGTCGTAAAGATCTGAAAGCTGGCCAGCTTCCTAATTAATTCCCGTTACAGCTTCGTCACGGACCAAAACAAAAGCAACACGATCAGAGAGCTTGGGAATAAATTAATTTTATAATCCGATGCTCCGATTAGCCAAATCCATTTAATGTAAATGAGCGTACAGGAATAAATCTAGAGAGTAGTGCATAAGTAGGTTGAAAGATGTGAAATATGAGTGTCTCAGGGGCATCACACACACACACACACACACACACACACACACCTGCTACCTCCATTCTGAATGTTAGAGTTAGATAAAATAGACAAAATCTTGTGCTAAATCAATAGCAACAACTGTGGTGTAATGCTAAACCCTGAATTAACCAGCTAACTATAATGCTAGTTTGTTTTGCTAACCTGTTCTAGTTTTTAGATAAACTAATCTTTTTACAATCTAAACTAGTACCATTTCTACTGTAATGCTTTTATTCTGGGTTAACCTGGTTGCATGCTAGTTTATTTGTTAGCATATATACATCAAATATTAATTATTGACCTATAATGCTAGTTCATAGACTAACCATATTTAATGTCTTTCTAACAAATCTTTCATTGTGTGTGTGTGTGTGTGTGTGTGTGTGTGTGTGTGTGTTAGGCTCATTATAGTGATGCTAGTTTGTTGGTTAGCATGTGTATTGGAAGCCTAGCACTAGTTTGAGAGTCTGTTTACTTTGATGCTAGTTCAGGGATTAACCTGCTTTTGCTAATTTGCTAATTAAATAACTGTAACATTTTGTTGCTGTGGTAGGTTATTGGTTATTGTTTTTACATTCCCCATAAGAAAATTTGTGTTATCCTCTGTTTGCTTTAATGCTAGTCTGTGGGTTAGTATGTTTATAAAATTGCTAATATACAGTATCTGTTTAGTTTGTGAGGTAGTCTGGTTAGACTAATGCTAATTTGCTAGTATCAGGATTAGCCTGTTTATATGTAATGCAGACACCTGCTGTTTGACTGTTATGCCAGTTCATGTTTTAGTCCGTTTAGTTATTATAAAGCTCATTCCTGGGTTAGCCCTTTTACTGTAGCGCTAGTTCCTGGGATAAACTATTTCTATAAAGCTACTTCATGCTCTAATGCTAATTTGTCGTTTAGTCAGTTTAATATAATGCTGCATTAAACCTCACTATGGTCCCTATAATTAGATTTTTCAGTAAGGTGTTAGGGAGAGGATGCCTTTAATCTCTGTGTGTGTGTGTGTGTGTGTGTGTGTGTGTGTGTGTGTGTGTGTGTGTGTGTGTGTGTGTTCATGCATGAATAGGTGCCCCTTTTAACCCACCTCTAATCGGATCAGAGGCTCATTGACTTAATGGCCTTTTGAACGGGACAGCATATGACATGTCTCTTTCTCTCTCTGTGTCTCTCAGTTCATCTCTCTCTCTCTCTCTTTCACTCTCTCTCACTCAGTGTGTGTGTGTGTGTGTGTGTTACTATATATGGAACCAAAGATTTTTTGTCACAGCAACAGCATCCCCATCCTCATGGGCTGCCATATTTCTGACAGAGCCGTGTGTCTGCTCACCCACCGGTCTAGCCCACCCCTCCACCCCCCGCACCCTTAGCTTCGATTTCATTGAACTTCCTAGCTGTGAAAAGAAAAATTTCTCCATAAACCAAAAGTATGCATGAGCATTTCCTGTATATTCCTATGGACACACTGCCATCTTCCTGCATACGTCAGGATATCTCTTCGGTACCATTAGCATTAGCGTTGCAGGCCTTCCTCAACTTTGTGGACAAACGCTAACAAAAATGCACTAGCAAAATTTTAACACAACAACAGTTTCGTTTAGTTTTTATTGGCTAATTAATATCGCCCACTCCATATAACGTTTCCCTTCAGCATATTAACATGCTTTGAAATAGATGCTAACGGCTATTTTCAAACAGTCACTTTAACGTGTTACTTTAAATACATTTGCTCCTGCTACCGAGAGATGCAACACTGAGTGACAGAATGTTACATAACTTGACAAATAACATCTTAAATTCTAGGCAGAATTACACCCTTTAAATATTCTAGTGCTGTAAATAACAGGAGCGATGTGCAGTCTAAATGTATTTATTGAGCTTTATGCCCTCTGGACCATTAACAGATACCACGGTAACCAACATTACAAACACTCCTTGCACTCGGCGCTTAATCATTATTCTAATCTTTTCCATAAACACAATCCTCCCCAGCACATCTGAGTAATAACGCAGCACGGCGCACAGCTGGAGCCACGATGAGCACCGCAGCCGTCCCTAAATAGAAGTGCGTTTGTGTTCAGGCGAAATGTTTATGACACATTTATGAATAATAATGTGCAAGTCTGGCTCAGAGGATGGGGAAGTGGGTTTGAAGTGATTTTAAAATGATTTGAAATGTCTTTATTTCTTAAATAAGAGCTTAGGTGAGATCTGTGTGTGTGTGTGTGTGTGTGTGTGTGTGTGTGTGTGTGTGTGTGTGTGAGAGAGAGAGAGAGAAAGTGTGAGAGAGAGAGAGACCAAGCTGTCAGATATCAGTGTGAATTTCACGGTTTAAATACCGTTCAGGTTTTCTGAATATTTCAGTGTTTCACCTAACACTTATGCGACTTAGCTTGTTTACTATATTGCTAGTACCGACTTAGCTTGTTTACATTTAATGCTAATACCTGGTACGTCTGTTAATTCTTATGCTAGTTCAGTCCATTTACTGCAGTGCTAGATCATTGAGGAACCTGGTATGATATGATCTGGTTTGATATTATTAGGTTATGTATTACTTTAATACTGTTCCTGTTTGTTCTTGTGCTAGTAATGCTAGTTCGTGTCTCGCCTTAGCCTCATGCTAGTTTGTGGTATAACCTGTTTACTGTAATGCTAGTTGGTGAGTTAACTTTTTACTATAGTGCTTGTTTGTGTGTTAAGCAATGCTAGTTCATAGATGAACCTACTATAATACTAGCTTTTGGGTTAGCATTTGTGCACTATTTGTTCCTGTAATGCTAATTCCTGCTTAGCCTGGTTGTTATAATGGTAGGTCACTGGCTAGTTTGTATGCACGCACGTCAGATCTAAATCTTTCACCCGAAGCTAATCTGTGTCGTAGTATACGTGATCATTTCTCATTTTTAAAAACTAATTAAAAATATCAGGAAACGAGAAATTGGTCTACTCTATGTAGTGAGCATCTGTAGTGAATAGGAAGCCATTTAAGATCCAACCTAATTGTGATTTTTTTACATGTAACGTTTAAGTTTAAGTTTAATTAAGTTAAATATCAGCACTTAATAAACATTTCTGTGGGCAAATTTTTGATACCATGACTATTTTAACGCAGTTTTCACATTCTGTTGTCTGTGTGATTAAGGCACACGAGGCAATACGCTTCAGTTTCATGTTGTTTCATTCTAAAATTACAGGATAATTAATGTAATTAATATAATAATGGGTAAATACGTTTAACTTATTATTATTACTATAATATTACTATAAATAATACTATTTTTTGTAAGTACATGAAATCAGAGTTTAAATTGAACATTTAAAAATTTGACAGTTCCAGTATCAGTACCAGAGTTTTTTATTGTTATGCAATGCAAAGCTCTTCTTGAGTTTCGTGTGTGTGCGTGTGTGTGTGTGTGTGTGTGCAAAGACATTTCCTTAGGATTGACACAAGGCAAGTCGATGCTGAAAAGCCTTTTAGGACTCTAGCGGGACAGAAGGTCAATTAAATGAGCAGTGAGGCATCCCTCTATCTCAGTCTGTCTGCCTATCTATCTGTCTCTCTGTCTGTGTCTCTATTTATCCGTCTATTGTCTCTCGCACTCCTTTTCTCTCTGCCTATATAGACATCTCCGGCATTAAGATTACAGACAAACTCTCGGTCTATATTCAAATATTTTTTAAACCTGTCTGAACTTAGGAAATGTCAATGTGTGTGTGGGTGTGTGTGTGCAAAGTTGTGCTTCAGCTAGGGAAATGTGTTTATGAATAATGTAAGGTGCTTTATCTTTTAATGCATCTCCTCCCTCTCTCTCTCTCTCTCTCTCTGACCTGAAGTGGAACTCTGGGAGACGGCACAGTTTGCGCTTTTGTCAGTTTCACATCATCTCGAGTGTGTGTTTCAATGCAAAGTTCAAGAGCAGGTCAAACCGCTTCACATGACAAGATGTTAAAGTAAATGGTAAAAGTCTCCACACAGTCTAAACACACACACAAACACTTACACATTAAAACACAG
Organism: Parauchenoglanis ngamensis; assembly: GCA_030014255.1. Lineage (NCBI taxonomy): Eukaryota > Metazoa > Chordata > Actinopteri > Siluriformes > Auchenoglanididae > Parauchenoglanis > Parauchenoglanis ngamensis. The sequence continues at coordinate 2,230,620 of JAQMYM010000013.1, forward strand.
AGAGAACAAGCTGACATTTCTGTAAAAATTTTAAAGATAGACCCTGGATCCTTCAGTCCTGATCAGGATAAAGCACTTGCTAAAAATGAATGAATGAATGAATGAGTGAATGAACGAATGAGGTTCTTTACAGTACTTAAGGATTTTTAGTTCATTTTCTTAATTTACTTTCTCTGCATTTACATAGACGTCTTTTGAACAGGAAAAGAACCCTATAGACAGTACTTCCCATTTATACTTATTATATACTTATATACTTAAATTTATTCAATTTCTTCCCATTTATACTGTCTGCTGTAGGAGAAATTATGCATGCAATTTTTATGCATGATCTTCTTTAAAACCACAAAAAAAAAGTGCTGGTTCAGTTAATACAGACATCTCTGATACACACACGTACGTCACACCAATGACATGACCCATCGTTCTTGATTTAGTCAAAAATGCTCATGTTTGGGTGAACAGGAAGGGTCTTGTAAAAAAAATATGGGCCGTGTATGTGTGTGTGTTTTGCGTAAGCCTTTCTCGATGTAGCCGACTGGAAGTAACAAGGACGAAGTCACTGTGTTGCTCAATAATTCATGCAGATCTAAAGATTTACTCGTGAAGAAGCTTGTGTTCCCAAACCCAATTTCACATTTAGGTTATCTTTATAGTGCCTATCGAATATAATGTCAACATAATTTTTCCAGAAATCTGACAAATTTGCATCCATGTATTAATAAATCAGGTGCTTCCCATTCCCCAACTTTATGATTTGTGTTTACATGCAGACATTAAGCATTGAGCTATCTTATGTGTAGATATACAGGATGATATTTCACATACTCTAAATGTAAATGTATCAAACTTATAAAAATTCCCTTCATTTTTCCAATAAATAGACCGGTTTAGTTATAGCCTAATGACTAATGCTACGGCTTGCTGCTTTATTCAGCAAAGATGCAGTCAGACATGCTAATCTCTAAGCTTTCATAGAAAATGAAACGGAAGGAGGGTTTATTTATTTATTTATTTATTTATTCATTCATCTAAACGTTCTTGCTTTTAAAAGTGAACACGCATTTTAAAGCTTGAACGCATGGAAAGTTCAAAATCAAAGCGGCCCTAATACAGAGCCCTGAGGAACACCGGCTCCTCAAGTCGAAGAAATTGTTCTTAATTAAATATATATATATTTTTTTTAGGAATTCTTTTAAATTGGTGTAGACTGAAATTTAGAAGACCTATTTAAGGCTTTAAGTGAACTGAAGCATGGTTTCAGGATGGCAAATTTCTAAGCCTAATTACATATTTTAACTGATAATCAGCTTCAAGAAGCATGAAGTGGAGACTGCCCCTTTATACATCAGGGGAGATAGTTTTACACAGAGTGGCCAGTTTTAAGCATCATCAAGCACTCATCTCACCCAGGTCACCAACTCTTCACTCTGCTGCTCTCTGGACGGTGCTATAGGTCTTCTAAACTCCTGCATTTCTACTCAAGTGCCATGAAAGAACTGGATTCTGTGAAGCGGAAAGCTGCTCCATCCCCTAACACTCCCACCCAGCACTACCCTTACCACTTCCCTGTCCTTTGCATTCAAGTCAAGGGTATTTTATATGGTTCAGGTACAACCACATTTCCTATCACATAGACATGTCCTGGGACTCAACATGCTTAACATAACCATAACACAGCAATTTTAACATTTTATTCTATTTTTATGTTTTATTTTTACTTTCATACTTCCCTGTCTGTTTATAGCACCTTTCACCTCACATTTTGTGTGCAATGAAAAAAAATCATTCTATTCTATTCTATGTTTAAAATATGACCGGACTTAGTACAGATCCCTGAAGAACACCGTATTTGATGTTTATGTTCAAAACAGTCATAACTACTACAAACTGGAAGCACGCAAACAGGATGTAAACTTAAGCAAGAGCTTGGTTTATATTTCAGTAGCCTGTCTTTCAAGATGTTTAAAGTTAATGAAAGTTAACGCTAAGGTAAAAGGCTAGTACCCACCCAGATGGTGTACTCATAACAGTGAAAAGTTGAGTGTGAGGCGCTGGATGTTTCTCACTCTCAATGGACCAAACTTGTGAAATGGTTGCGAAAGTGGTTGCGTCAGTTGTGAACACCGCACCATACAAATCTAAGTGATAAGTTACAAGTTATAAACGTCCACACAATGTTTATTACGTTAATTTTGCAGTCTGTAATGATTTGGCAGGTGGTGCGACAATCACGGTCAATCAACTTGCCTTATTTGATTTGAGACAACACTACCCTGTCCAAATCCATAAATTACATAAAGTGAATACATAGTGTACTACTTGAAAGTGTACTAATGGAAGTATCTGGATTGAGACGCAGCCTAACATTAGCCAGCTAAATAGCTAGCTCAGCTATCCTGTCCAGCAGCAGCTGTATCTGATGTTAGCTAGCCAAACAGTTGGTAACATAGTTTATAGTATAATCCAAATCATCGATCATATTTGCTAGCCAGGTTGTTAATGTTTGGAAAACGTTTGTGATGATGCCGTACATTTCCCCCAGACTTCCAGACAGAAACAGGGGAATATGTGTGTAAGAGAAAGAGAGGAACCTGTGCCTTGCTGTAGCCCAGCTTTAATAAATTACCACTGAGAGTCCATTGTGTTTGGTCCCTTTTCTTGTGTCTTTTTTTCCCCACTCAGTCACTGTGAAATAGGCTTTACTACACAATGGAATGATCCATTCAATAACTGCGCTTGGCTCTTATTTAGACGCCCCACATTTTTCATCTTAGAGGGAATAAACACCTCCATGGCCTAGTTTGAAAAGAAAAAAAAACTCGGGTCAAGATTATCTACTGGCCTAAAAATGCCCAACAGCCTTCGATAAATCTTGTTTAAAGATTTTGTTTGGGTCAGACCGACCTTCTGTATTTGGAGCAATGCTAAAGATACATTTTGCGACTTAACACGGTGATGGATTTCAAGAAGGATGTGGATGCATTATTAGAACATCCATTTTTCTTTAGCTTCCATTATTCTCCCATGATTAATCCAAATAACTTTTGGGGTGTTGTTTAGATGGTAGTGCACAACTGAATAAATATTCCACCTTGTCAACTCCAACAACAGCCTCATCCTTGGCAGCGCTACGTCTTGAGTACTGCTTGTTTCCTCCTCATCAACAACTCATCAGTAAACACTCAGTTTCCTGGCAGCATATTTCTTTTTTTCCCTATCTGCCCTCCTTCCTCGGAATCCTTCAATCCTTGCAATCTCCATGTAAAGATTTATAAGTACAGCTTCATGAATACAGTCTCCTCCAAAGTGTTAGCGAACGTCCATTTTACTCCTTCTTGGAGGAATAGAGATGTTTCGAGGTTCGGCTATAGATCCGTGTGTGTTGGAGTTCTTCATACTGAATGAGTCACTCTGCGTTAGAAGCCTAAATCAAAGAATTTTTACGAGCCAATGTACGAAAAGTTCAGCCAGGAATGTATTTATCTCCCACACAAACGCACAAACAAAACAACAACAAGGAGTTTTACAGCACTATTTTATCTCTGCCCATGGGCTGTGCGTAAGAAAAGCATCTCCTTTAAAAAACCCACTCTTTCTAACCTTCACCTGTCACTCTAACCTTAAACCCGTAGCACTGCGTTTGTGGAAAGACGTATGCGTGATAGCTGTGATATAGCAGGCGTATTTGAACTCTCCTTATTTATCTCCTTGAACAGTTGTCAAGCTGTGAGTAAACAGTAATTCATACAAGTTTGTTCTAATAATATGCAAATCATGGAATATGCTGCTTGTGTTGCGGTGACACTGAAGTCTTTGCAGAAAACTTAGATGATTTCGCACATTTTGTACATGATTAACATACGATAAGGTAAAATGACACGAAGATGTGTAAAGCAATAAGGCTCAATTAAATAGCAGTTAGAGGTCGTAGCCCTTGTTACATTTTCATACATACGGAATGGCAAGAAATCATTTCTTCTTCTTAGAAATTGTGCATGAGATCGCTTTGCTCTCCTCGTACGTATTTAGGCATTAAGTAAGGTTTTTTTATGAACTAATTCATTAATTAATGACCAATCACCCTAAAGCATAATTATACCAAAAGGGCATAAAGCAAGGTTGGTGAATCATACACCATACACACACATCTCTCCCTCTTGTTCCTGTTATCCTTTCTGAGTCATTGCTCCCGTCTTTTTTCCAGAACAATCTCAATATAAAATAAGCCTTTGAAAGCAGTGACATCCCTGTAGGTTAAATATACACACTCTCTGGCCAAACGTATGTGGACACCTGACTATCCCACCCCTATGTGATTCTTCCCACATATAAATCCAGAATGGGATGAATGTAAAAAAAAAGAAAAGAAAAAAAATTCATGTATGTAGATTTTGTTCTTACATTGATATGTGATGCAAAGGAATGAAAAATGTAGCAGGAGCTTATTAATTAATTGTGAAAAATGTGTGGCTGTTTTGAAGTGTGCGGTTGAAATGCACGCAAATTTAAATGTGAATTGGTGCTACAACAATTAGGACTAAATGTTTTGTTGGTAGAGAGCAAGGCGATAGTAACATGCATGTTGTTGTTACGTGCCAGAAAATAGTATCTGTTTTCCAATTTCAGGCAAAAAAAAAGAGCAAAGCGAGTGTTACAACAATCAGGACAAACTAAGCTTGGTATAGAATAAAGGTATTTATCGTTACCTTGTATTGACCATAATGTAGCGTCTTTTCTTTGCCATTAATAATACATTTATTCTTTCATTTTGATTGTGGATGCAAAGAAGACAAAATCAGCCCTGAAAACGCTACCGTCATAGGAATTCAAATGCATTTGGATTTCATACAAAAGAAAATGGTAACACTTTACGTGAACCTTGCATGATATCACAAGGCATGTAGCCATGTCATAACACATCCAGGCTCTTCTAACTGGAGAGGCCCAGCTGGCAGCTCGTAGTCAGTCTTCCCAGAGCCATCTGGAGTATTAGTGCTGGTCGCTTTGTCCCCAGAGGGTCACCGCTTAATGGTGTTGGAGGAATGATTCTGGCCATTCACATTTGCCTAGAGGCTCCTCGACTATTACAGATGCTGGCCGACGCCTAACCTAAAACAGCCAGAGAATTACGTCGAACAGGTGGCACCAGAGCACCCTTAGGTTCCTGTTAGAGTTCCTAATTGATCATAGAACGAAATTTATTCCATGCAAACAGTACAAATCGTTCAGAATGAAAGCAAACCAGCCGGAAACCAGTGGGTTAGTGGACAGCTATAATATTTGATCCATAAGTTTATAAACAATGATGGTAGAAATTGTTCCAAATGTTCAGAAGCTCTATTAGCGAATGGACAGATTAAACACATGGCAGATTTACCACCTCGGTCTCCTAGAACGGTGGAGCGAAGCGGCTCTGGTGACAGTGGTGGTGCAGAGAGAGGTGAGATGAGTTGGGACCGCAATGCTCAAAAACATGAAACTCCACTTAGAGACGCTTTTATTTAACCGTCCCAAAGAGTCAAGGTCGCCAAGCTGCATGCCGGACATTCGGACATGTTTTCTCCGCTGCCTTTGAGAACAGACCTCGCAGAACACCACATTGCCCCCAGGGTGGTTGTATGCAACCAGCTGTATCGCTTGCCTAGGCACAAAGACAAGCTTGAGATGGGAGTAACAGATTCCCACAGCTACTGGAACAGCCCCAGTGTGCTTGTGCCCGGCCCGGACAGGGTGATCTGTTTCTGCATCAAGGTGAATTCTGGTTCGAAATTGTTGATTCCTTGTATTGATGAGCTCCTGGACCGGTGTCACGTCCATCACGGACGTTTCACTGCCAAACCACCAGAGGGCCCTCTTTTCCTCAGTTATCACATACACTTTCTGGTCACTGGCTATATAAATTTACGTTCATTGCGAAGTCTTGCCAGCTGATTCGCGCTCTTGTGTAAGTTCTAAGCCTTTGTTGTTATCTTGCGTTTCTCTATGACTATTCTTCAAGCTTGGGATTTGTCTTTCTGCTCTTAAAAATTTTGTGTCTTCGAATTGTGGATTTTCCTCATCGTTGTCGTGTTTATCACAACGGTTTAGGCATGGCTTATTTTGACTCCACCCAAGATTTGACCAAGGGGCAATGGCAGATTTCCTTGTGGACAAAATCCAGGGAAAGATGGCTTTCTCTACGCAATTCGGATCAATTATGTCACGTTTCCGTTCGAGTTCCAGGTGGGTGAGTGGCTACATTTCTGTATGATTTCTATGCATAAGCTGTCATGACATCAAATATTATGATGGATATCAACGCTTTTCAAACCATGATAGAATATGACATCACGCATGACAGGTCTGTGCCATAAAACAGGGTTCGAGTAATATGATACCAAGCTATGACTTTTAATAGCTTGTCATTTGTTCTCCCAGTCTAACCTGGACCATTTATAACTGAGCTGACGCATGCGAATTTGCCCGAGTGGTTCTGACCAACTGGCATGAACTTGTACTTTTTACTTATTGATTTCTCCTGAGGCAAAATCAATTGATATAAATAAAAAATACGTTTACAGGAATCGAGTCCCCTTATCTTGTAGCTCAGCTCATCTTCAATATACAGTTCTCATGCATGCATAAGTTTGATCTTTTCTTATGATGTGGTGATGTTTAATGAATTGTGTTTTTGCTCTGCTTTTTGTTGTTGTTTTTATGTGTAGCAATGTTGTAGTCAAATCGCTTCCTAATCAGTAGTTTTCAAGTCCAAGCAAGTCCAGGAATCTCAGGAGCCGGGGAATCTGGCTGCCCTAATGAACTGCAGGAGCTCTAATGGTATTATATGACTAACTTTAAATGATGTTGAAGAGCCTGGTACTATTTACTTCAATTTTTACTTACTATTTACTTCAATTTCATATATGCCAGACTTAAGAATGCACAATTACATCAAAAGATTGTTCGTTTATTGTAGAGCGTAGCTGATTTTCCATTGTAGTTTTGTGCAAAATAGAAGTGATATATAAAAAATTCTGACAAAACACAATTGCGAATGGTCTGTGTTTCCATTGAGTGACGGTATGCGATTAGATTTAGGGTTTCTTCTCTCACAGTAGCTCTTACAGTGCGGCCTTTTTTCAGAAAGGTAATGTTTCGATTTGCTCTTCGTGTCGTGTCGTCTGACGTAATTGCGAAAAATGTGTTTCCATGTCAGTTTTGCGAAATAATCCTTTATCAATTGATCTAATGATCTAATTGATCTAATCAATTGATTAAGTAGGGTAATGGAATAGTGTAGTTCCTGACCCTGCCGTTGGGAAACAAGTTTGTTTTTTAATCAGCCAACGTCAAGAACTGTAAATCCGTAAGTAAGTTGTTGAACACGAACCAGTCATGCTCGCTCTTTCAGCTAGTTGGCTTCAATCGTGCATTGATTAGTCTGTTTTCTAGATGAAGGGATTCCTACTTGTTCAATTTTGTGCATGCAGAACAAACATTATTTTCACAAACAATCAGACAGGACCAAGACGACATACAAAAGTGATTGTGTTCGAATATCAGCTACTGATATTACATAAATAGCTTACGTAAATATGTTACAAAACGCATCAGACCTGTTTTTAGATGCTAATCAATGTTTGTTAAATGAGTAATGTGTGTGATAAAATACAATACAGTACAAAGGTACTGACAGGATCTTACATCCTCATGCCAAAGGATGTGCAAGGAATCTACAAGTGAACCCACACACACACACACACACACACACACACGCACACACACACACACAGCCCTCTGGAGGCCCATCTTTTCTTCCCACCTGGGTCCTTATAAGAAGCCATGCAGCAGGTGAGCACCCGCTGTTACACACACACACACACACACGCACACACACACACACACACACACACACACACACACACACACACACGCACACACACACACACACACACACACACACAC
>JAQMYM010000013.1:2256320-2268310 GCA_030014255.1 Parauchenoglanis ngamensis
AGAATTTGCTCCAAAGCCGCTCCAAGTTCATTCCTGAGATTAAATATCTTGATGTTACGGTACACAGAATAACTTCCTGAGCACAACCTGTCAACAAAATTGGTTGTTTCTTAAGTACCACATATTTACCTGAATTTCTGGCTATATTGACCACATCCTTTCAGAAAATTACGGAAGAAACGTTAGCAAAAGTGATTGACCAACTTGATTGTTTGGGTTTTTTTTTAGCTAGTTTACATTAGCTACGGCACTGAAGGGGTTCCTACTATTAGTGTTAGTTTTGTTAGTACAATTAAATGTACTTGTTTTTGTATTTTCTAGCGTATCTTCTGTTTGATACAAACGTTTAAACTTCTGCCCAGATTTTAGGACCCAGTTTTTGCCCATGCAGGAGTTTCTTCTGCCCAGCTTGGGGCTTCACATAGCTGTTCCTGTTTTACCACAGAAACAAAACTGTGTTTGCATGAACAACCTAAACTTAAAATTCAGAAGTCTTTAAAGTGTGTGTGTGTTTATGGGTTCTTCAATGTTCTTCATTTGCCTTCCATCACCAGTTGCTTTAAGCTGCATGTGCACTGGCGTGTGCTTAAAATATTCACCGTGACATTGTTTGTTCTGCTGCCTTGAAACAGTGTGCTGAAAGCGTGTTAATTCTTTGTAAGTGTGTGTGTGTGTGTCTATACTTTTCTGATGGCCTGTAATTGTCGCTACTGAAGACGCGTGTCCGTTTCGAGTGGAGCTCTATTCATCATTCTGCACGTCTACCTGTAAATGGAATCGCTATTCTTGAATACCAACACAGCCAGCACAAGGTCACCCTGTCAGAGCACGCAGCCAAAACCCCCGGCGCTGAATCAATTCGGTGTTAAATGAACACCCCGCAGCGTGGCGTTACCTCCTGCTACGCTGAATTAACACCTACAGCGTGGAGCTACCTCCTGGAGTTACCTCCTCAGAAAACTTCACCCTATCAACGTTTGAGCCGTTACCATAGAAACGATAAGGTATTAACTACAGTCAGAGCCGCGGTTCTAGACAATCGACATCTTTTGAATCTGTAATTCCCATTCTGAAAAGCCTACACGTGTATCCCGGAGGATTACTGGTACCCGTGAACGTGGATTGTCATCATATTTCTACACTGGATATATTTTGTCACTATTGAGCATCACTGCCATCTACTGGATTTTAAGATGTATGGCGCTGTTGAGTGCAGACGTCTGCCAAGCCCAAATTCTGTATCTGGCACCGTTAAAAACTAAATTCACTGATCTGCATGTGTGACTCGGATCCGCTCCAGAATTTAATGGGTTCTTCCTTGGCCCACGCTGCGCCCTTCCACCGAGTTTCATGGAAATTGGTTTTGGCAGATGTAATTGACAGCGTAGATACATTTCTCAGGTAAGCAATGCAATCTGCAGCATGTTAGATGAGGAGATGCTGTCGATTATCAACTATTTTACTGTCCTTAAGAGAACGTGGACTTGTTTCTTTGAATAATACTATTTAAAAGGTGAAATGTGCCGACGCAGGCAATTTCCCGACACCAGTACAATGATGAGACAACCCTCCGAGCTCATTATTAAAGGGCAGCAGCACTATACGATGTAAGGTAATGGCTTCCCTGCTGCAACGTCTGACTCAACCGATCAGTTATCTGCTGCATTAGAGCAAGGACGAGCGTGGACGTGAGCGCAACCGCTCGCCGGGATACGGCCTTCAGAGGTGGATTTAGAGCTTTACACTACAGGATACGATTTGAAGTGCGCTGTTGGAAAAGGGATATCATCACCAGATAACCCACTCTGACAGCTGGGATCCGAGAAATAACTTTGTTTTGCCCTGAGAGCCTATTTGAAAACATTTCGAATACTTCGGATACTAGGCAAACTCTGTCATGGTGATTCGTGTTAACACACAAAACCATGCTTTTAACTGCGCAGCATCACAGCTCCCCTCATTTAAATCATCCTGTCACTCCATCTTGTGACTCGAAGGTCTGTAAATGGAGGAAAGAGGATTTAGACTCGTACGTGATGACACGCTGAGATCATAGGACTTTTGTTCTACAAAACACTTTTCTAAACCATTGTAGCAATGCTACATCTCGGCGAGGATGAAAAATACGCAGTGATGTATGATTCCCAGGCCAATCCGGAAGAGATTAGGGTTCCCCCCTCACCGAGTCTCGGTTCCTCCGAAGGTTTCCTCCTCCTCTGCGTTATCCGAGTTTTTCCTCATCGCCGTCACTTCTCACTAGGGGTTAAAGCACTGATACGAAGCGCACAAAGCAGCTCTGAGACAATCTGCAGTCTGATATCTGTAGGTATGTAGATTCACAAATGCGCAAAAAGGAAGGACCCATGCAAAGCAAGACGCCGCATTACTGAGCCGCACTTTCCAGAACTTCCTCAGTGCCTTCCTGCTGAGGCGAAACACTTCCAAGGACGGTTTAAGTGAGTCAATCGGATGTTCGTTCCAGGAAAAAAAAAACCAACACAGACGTTTACAGGAAGCTACCTTTGAAAGTCACTCCAACGTGCTGCCTTGATGTTCAGTGCACTCGGGACGAGCAGGTTAGAGATTTAACATTAAAGCATTAAAGAAGCCGGCACACACTTCTCAAACGTAGAAGCACGTGACCGCCACCTGCTGGCGCTCTGTGCAGCAAAACCTCCGCGAGTTCACTGCCAGCGATCCCGTCGAAACTCTTCTCCAGCTTTTTCTTCATTCACATGTCATGCGTTTTTCTTTACTACATTTCACCAGGAAATGACGGCAGTGAACACAGGAGACCATATCTAACGCTTGATGCGGACCAGAACCGGACGTTTTCAAAACCATAAACACGCCTGCTTATACGATTGGCCCAAAACACACTCGCCAGCGCCATTGCGGACCCGAACGTCCCGAATCTTAACCCAATTTCTCCTGACACAGTCTGAACAGAGGCTCTTCATTCAGTCTCGCTATTTTTCTGTTTGACTTTTAGAACCGCCCAAACCAAGGCAGCTGTTTTACACGTTCCAGCCCATGAGAGCCCTGAAAATAGATCCGATTCTCCCGATGGTGCGCAAACACACACATCCACAATCCTTTTCTTTTTTTTTTCTTTTTTCACCTTTTTATCGTGAGCTATAAACTGCAGAACAGCAGCAGTCACTCACTTCCAAAAGCTCTCGGGACAACAGAAGCAAGGAGTCCGTGTTCTCTCTGGGCATCAGATCCGAGCCAGACCTCAGAGCTTTGTTGTTGTTGTTGTTGTTGTTGTTTTCATCCCACTCTGCATTTGCATGACCCTGCCTAGTGCTTGTAGGTCAGTGGAAAGATACGGTACAGTATTGGGCCAATATTCAGTTTCTCCTTAAAATAGTTCCATTACCATTTTAAACACGCTCGTCATCGTTTCCCCTCGGCTGAGCTTTACTGGGATATTAAGAGCTGTTATTAGCGTAAGTGAGGTTCGTTAGACGAGCCCTTGGAGGCTCAAGCAATCGAGTTAACCTAGCTTTTCATTTCAGGACTGAAAATATACAGCAGTCTGTGTGTTCGAGGTAGAACTGAAACTGTATGAGGTGTGTTTATGTAATGAATGTTGGAGAAACTGGAACCAGGGTTGGTTTTGTCACCTTTGTGGGGTTTAAAGCAAGATCCCAGACATATCACATGTCAAGCATTGACCTCAGCCTAATCTGCGTTCACATCTAAGCCATGTGACAAGTCTGGAAGCTGCTCCAAGCCTTAACATCTCATTCAAAAAAGTCAACACTTTGTCATCTTTACAGTTACTTTAGAAAAATACCCGCGCGCTTCAATTCAGCTTTTCAAGCCAACGCAATCGAGAGGGCGCATTTCCTTCTGCTGCTTTTAAGCCGGGATGGAGGCTCGATGCGCTGGCCATTCAGCAGACGCTAACAAATTGTACACAAAGAGCACTGACCCATTTAGCGCACAGGGATTTCTCTCCCTCTCTCGCCCTCATAATGCTAAATACCTATCGTGCCTCAAAGCCGGATGATTTAAAGTCCACATAAAAGAATATCTCGTCTCCAATCAGACTCCCATATAAAATGATTTGTGCCTCATCCTCTCCAGAGAGGGGGAAAAAAATCCATTGTTTATTTCTCATCATACGTTTCGCGCCAAGATTTTGGTTGATTTATGGCTTGGCAGCATTCACCGCTGAAAGTGAAATAAAACCCCATAAAAGGAGGCCAGGAGTGTGAGTGTGTGTGTGTGTGTGTGTGTGGAGTGTTTCTCTTTTCACGCACATCCTTTCCTAGAGAAGATGATATCGGAGTGGAGGAGAGCCGAAGAGTCTCTTATCTCTCATTCTTTTCCAACACTTCCTCCACAATGCACCCTGCCTCACGTTCACTGCCTTTTAAAGCCTCACACTCTTCCTGTCTCTCTCCCTCGCAGTGCCATCAGGGTATCCTCATCTCCTCCCTCCTTCCAAATCAGCCCACCCTGTTCTCCATCTCATTGAGAAAAGAACGCCTTGGACATAAACAGTTGGTCGGCTAATAACGCCAGGTCGCCGTGTTCAACTCGTCACTGACGTGTAGAGCGTAGAAGCTCGGCTTATTTTTGAATGGATTTAAAATGTGCTGGGATCGAAGAAACATGCCGTCGCCGATGTGGCGACGTTTTCTTTAAGGCACGTTATGGTTTAGTTAACAGTTAGGGAAGGAGTCTGCGGTGTCAGGCTTCAGGACAGAGGATCGCCTGGATTCGTGTCACGTGACGAGCTGCGTCTTCAACAGAGAGACTGGTGGGCATTAAATGTAACCATAAATGGATAAAAAAAAAAACAGCGATGGTAACAACCATGGTATCAGAAGCGATTACATTCACAAACGGCGTCATCATCATCAGTTTCAACCCTGCTTTCTTTCTTGCTTTCTTTCACAGCTCCAGCTTCAGTTATTCCAGCAGCTATAAATATTCCCTGTCCAAACGCGCTCCTTTAATCATCTCATTACAGCCTCTCAAGAGAAATAAAAGCTTTTACTGAATGTTTTATTCACCGCACATTTCGCCATAAAACCACTTATTAAACATGTTATCGATGGAACGTTTTAGTCCGCATATTTAGTCTTCTCACTCGCATGCCGTTGTTCTCTGTTTATTTTGTGACGTATGAAGACCTACTTTTAGTTTGCGCATAATTTTCATATGTTTTCACTCACAACCTTTGCTGATATTTTGGTACCCACCCATTCATCATCTAGCCAAGAAGCGGATTCTTCTCTGGGATTGTTCTCCAAAAGTTCCCGAGCAAATGCAGTTCAGTTCCTATCCATGGAGATTGCTTTTAATCGGTGACCTGAGGCAAACGTGCCACACTGAAGAGCAAAATCCTTTCCTTATGACTTTATTGAATGGAAGTTCAACCGTCCTCACCCGTTCAATTCCTTATACATTTTTAAACCCTGGTTTATTGACACGCAGGTGTTTGTCTAATTCATTATCTGGAGCATTGACACGTCCATAAATAAACATCTTACAGAAAACACATCGCTTTTGAATGTGTCTGCAGAACACGCCCCCCTGCGCAGGTAGGCCGTTACCATGGACACGAGAAATTCCGGAAAATAAATATGGTCTTCGGAACCAATTTTGTTTGACTTTCCACTGCTTCCTCTCTCGTACCATTTTTCTCATGTGTGGTCACTGGAAGGTCCTTAAAGGTGAGGTCTCTCTTTTCTTCTTCCTTTGTCTCAATGTATAAAAGATCACTTTCCTAATTAATTAGTGCAATGAAGTGTTAAGGGTAATATATCTCCTCTTCTCTGGTCCTCGCTTTGAAAAAAAATATTGAACGGGGGGAAATATCATTCTCTTAATGAGTATAATTTAAAGAGGGGCATATAAGGATACAATTGCTCATCTTTCTTCTATCTATTTTTAAACTTTTTGGAATAGCCTGGATTAATGAAGAACTAGGAAGGTTGAAGATGAGTCTCCATTAGATCGGGCCGTTTTAAACCAGTTCTGGTGCGCTGCTATTTGTAAACAAATGAGTTTTCGGGTCATGCTTGCGCTGTCGCGTCAGATTTTATGGTCATATCCGTCTTTAGGAGACGACTTGCCTCTCCCGCATCCTAAAGATTGCAAAGCCGTCTCGGTTTTAGGCTGCTTATCCTATTATGTGGAAAAATCCAATCTTAATCTACGCACTCGACATGATTTAAAATTCATAAATGTGCAATACGGTAGACGTTTTCAACTCGGCAATCCTTTAGTGTGCACAATCGAAGCAGGTCGCCGGTGATGCACCGATATCCAGTAACGCCCTCTCTGTTATTTATCTGAAACTTGTAACGTGTACTCGAAATTCTGTTCTTAAAATCAGTCCGGTCCGGTGCGGCTTTTATTCTGGGCAAATTCTTGCGTTTTGTGATGATTAACAACAAAGAGATGACGTCTGGTTCGCTCTTATTAACATAAATCCTGTAGAATCAGTGTGGGCAGAATATGAGAATTTTAAGGGGATTATTCTAATTCGAATGGTTCACTAATGGGACTTTTTAAACTCCTATAATATCTCTTCTATTCTTGTCTGCAGGCTCTATACAGGGAGAGCACCAGAGGAAGTTGTATAAGGAGTTGTTAGAAAACTACAACCGGCTGGAGAGACCCGTGGCCAATGACTCTGCACCTCTGGTTGTGGAACTTGGACTCACTCTGCTCCAGATTATAGACGTGGTGAGTAAATTAATAATCAACAGATAATCGAAGCCACCGGTAACTTGAAATAAAAAAGATCGGAGAGTGATCTTCAGGATGAAGTGAGCTTTTATTTGCTTACATAACTTTGTTATTCTCCGTCTCTGTCGACAGGGGCGTCTCCAGATGTGTGTGAAAGAATGAAACGTGCATTTCTGTATCAAAATGCCATACAGGTTATCATTCCCCACTGCATTTGAGCATGAAAATTCAATCACGCAGTGTGAGCGAGCATCTTTCACACTCTCAATCTCCATCCAAAATCCACAAGGGAAGCTGTGTCTTATTCCAGCACTCCCTGCAGCACTCACACACACACACACACACACACACTGTCTACTCTTTCACCGGGACTAATTTGTATTGTATAATATATATACCTCTTATATTTTCAAAAATACATTCCTTCCTATTTCCCAACCTTATTTAAGCAGTGGACTATATGAGCATGATCGCTGAAAATCTTTTAGTCATCCATATTAGGTATAGGCAAAGACTGATCAACTTTTGATCGATCAGGCAGCAAATATAATTACTCCGATTGAAATCCAGTACAAAACAAAGTGGAAATCCCTCTTGAATTATGGCCATAATCTTTTCTCATTAGTTACAGTGACAGCGAGGGCAGGAAGTTGCAGCCTCCCGAAGCTGGAGGGCTGGAGCCCATTATTTTGGGTAGAAACTGCACCACTAACTAGCTAAATATGCCTCTGAAAATGTGAAACACAAATGAAAATGAACAAAATGACGCGCCTAATCTAGACTCGAATAACATTTTACGAGGGTTGGGTATATACACAATGCAAGCAAAGTTGAGACAACAAGACTCCTATTAGTCACAGTGTTGTACAGAGACTTGCTTTGTTAAACTTCGTCCAACACAAGAACTGTTTTATTTGCAAAATCTACACCAGTCTGAGGAAATATGAATACTTGCTATTCTCTCTGCTCATTTTCTCTATCAAGTACACAAATCAATAGGCCACAATAATCCTGAGTAATTGGCAGTATTATATGCCTAACATAAACGCATGTTGTTCAGTTTCCTACCAAAGAGATGCCCACTTGAAACCCACAGATATACAGTATTACCTCTCAGAGGGGAGAAAATACATGCATCTTTTACTGGCCATTGGATTTCTACATAGGCATATTGTCCTGGCGTCTGGAACTCTGAATGAATATATATATATATATATATATATATATAATGTGTATATATATATATAGTATAACTTGTGGTGGACTGGCGACCTGCCCAGGGTGTACCCCACCTCTCAGCCGAAGTCTGCTGAGATTGGCTCCAGCTTTCCCTGCGACCAAGACGGATAAAGCGCTATAGATAATGGATGGATATATAGTATAACTTGGGGCCTTGCTCAGAGTCACTGGTACACCTCAAGCTAGGACTGTCAACCGTGTCCAGGCATGGTCAGAGAGTGTGTCAACAAACTTGGTGGTTAAGTGCCGTGTGTCAAGTGTCGTAGTACGTCACCAGCTAAAAATGGGCCCATTTCTGTTAGTCTTATCCAGTCCTGGTCAAAAAACATCTTAAACAAACGTAAAGGTTAAGTAACTCGCTCAAGGGTGCTAGTACCACTCCAGCTACCAGTGGGCCCATTTCTGTTAACCTTACAGTGAATGGTACAATAATTTTAATGGTTAAGCATCTTACTCAGGGGAACTTGTACCCCTTCAGCTGCCAATAAGCCCATTTATGTAATGGTTTCTAGTCCTGGTCAGAAAACATCACGGGAAACTTGGCAGGTATGCTGAAAGACAGTCGGTGGTACGCCTTCAGTTAAAAGTAGACCCATTTCTGTCAACCTTGTTCAGTTCTGGTCAGAAAACAACACAAAATAATTACGGATTAAGTACCTTGCCCAAGTGTACTGGTATCCCTACCGCTACCAATACACCCATTTCTGTCAGAGTTGTCCAGTCCGGGTCAGAATACGTCCCAGGAAACTTAGGGGTTAAGTACCTTGTTCAAGGGCAGTGGTACCCTCCCAGCTTCCGAAAGGCCTGTTTCTGTCCACGCTGTTCAGGCCTGGTCAGAAATTGTCACAGTACACCTAGGGGTTAACCCATATATTTGTAGAGATTTTTTCCAAGCAGAACTGGACACGGTTCACAGAAATGAGTTTACTGATAGCCGGAGGGGTATCACGGCCCTTTAGCGAGGTACTTAACAGCAACGCTTGCTGTGGTGCTTTGTGACCAGAAATGGACAAGGTTGACAAAAATGGATGAATTTGTAGGTGGAGGTGTAAAACTACCCTTGAGCATGTTGACCCATTTCTTGCAACCTTGTCCAGTCCTGGGACGTCATAGAAAAGTGAAAGGTGTAGCTGACACGGCTCCAAAAGAATTTTTCTGCGAATAGAACTTGAACGCAGGCCACGGCAGAATCCTATCTGGTATCCATCGAAGCGACCACCATTGGAGCTGGTAGACCACCGAGGATGAAGGTCCATAAGCATGTGTGGATTTCCTTTTTTGACATTGTTTACTCTATGAACATTGGATAGAACAAATGCATGGTGCAGTTAGAGATCTGACTCATCATAGTATCAGTTCATCTTCAGTGCTATAAATGCAAAAGGCAAATCCAGAGTTTTCTTAGTAAAGGGGAACAGACCTCATCTTTCTATCTGGCAGTTAAGGGTATTCTGAATCAACATCAATCCAAAATGTGTCAGTGGGTTCTGCATAAAATTAGTTCCACAGAACAAAATAGACCCATAAAACTGCCTTGTTTAATGGCACTCAAGCTGGTGAGGGACTCTCCATTAATATGTAAGAGGTTTCTCGTCCAGTTGAACTTGGAGCTGAGGAGTAGTTTTGCCCTTGGGTTTTTAAAGTTTCAAGACATTATTACATTCACTGATGTGATAATAACATCTGCAATACTCCCAGGAGCTTTCTTCTTGTTTGGTGAGGAAGCTGTATACATTTTGGTCAGTGTGACACCCCCAACTTTATTTCATTTTAACGGTCCCAGTTTTCCATTTAGGTGACTTAAAACAGCAAATGTAAGGCAGTTTTGCTTATTGACCTACTGAATTAATAAATAAATAAATAAACCTATTCCAGAAAAAAGTTTTGTTCATTGTTTTACACAGAAGTCTTGGTAAAGAGGAAAACAGCCCTATTGATGAACACAACATCTCAAGAAACGCCATCTGTGATCCGCATGAACCCATAAGGCAGCGACACAGACATTCTAAAATGATGGAAGCCACGGGAGTTGATTATTTATATAAGATTTAATGACACATTTAACACTAATGATTCAAACTCTCAGAAAGTTCATTTAACTTAAATGGTAGCTACAATGAAGGGGTCATGATACAGAAAAAAAACACGATAGCTGAAGAAAGTGTCTTGCTTAAAAAGAGAACCAACTGGTTAAAAAAAAAACTGTTAACTACTATGACCTATGAATCAAATTGGAGTAAAAAAACAAGTGTATAATCTAAAATAAATTCTTCTTGTCAGTCTGTCCTTCTGTGAGAGATATGTTTATCTCCTCATCTGACGAGATTATACTGTTTATTCCATCACGGCCCCAACCACTGCGGCGTAAGCGCAGCTCCGACAGCCCCAGATGGCGCAGTGCCCGTTGCTTATGGCTGGCAGGCTGTGAAATTGAACGCATGACTGGCACTCAAATAGGAGTGTGCTTGGTTGTCAGCTGCCGCATTATGCCACAGCGAATGAGGGAAGCCATAAACAAGATCAGGGAAATACAGAGATGCAGCGAAGGAAAGGCCAAGCAGCTGCAGGATTTGTGATCTCGCTGCTGCACTTTCAGGCGTTTTACAGCAAGTGTTGTCATTGTGCTTAAAGGGTCTATAATAGATGTAAGCAGAGGTTTTGAGTGGCTAAATGGTTTATCTGAAAGTGTCCTCAGTGATGAGCTGGAAAATCTGACTCGAGAATATTTGGACAGATCGTGACTCTGTGCACGGTTGAATATGTTATCGATATAACACCACATCAAGATTATTGCTGCGGATTTCAAGGACGAGGCCATGCTTACACAAGGTTTGTAAATGTATAAATGTTTGTATAGGTGGCTCGGGTGCTTTAATGGCAAAGGAGAGGATACTGGGGGACAAAAAGAACAGCATAAGCACACACACACACACACGCACACACCCTGTCTATTTATGAGCACCCAAAAATTAGCAAGACCCTTTTCCACCCCTTTCCATCTTCTCTCCCTGCTCTATATCTCTCTCATTTGATCTTTTACTTCTTATCTTCCTTCTCCTGGGGTTTATTCCTTACCCCTCCCTCTCCCCCTCTCTCTCTCGCTCTCTCTTTTTCCACTCATCCGGTCACTCTCTCCAAATAGATTACATTGAAAGAAATTAGAGAAATTGAATTTGTGTGTGTTTGTATATGAATCAGATTAGCGACTGCGTCTCATATTAATGTTCTCATCCATAGTTGACTTCCCACCATTATTAAATTCATTCAGGAGTAGCGGCCTTCATTTTTAATCAAAAAACGAGTTGATCCGACTTCCTGCAAAAAAAGGTGTATGCTAATGGATGAGCTCCATCTGCATGAATCTAACCCTAGTGTTTTCCACTTCACCGATTCGGATTGTTGACTTGAGGAGTGTAAATACACACAGCTGCTTATCTGACTGAAAAATCATTATCTGTGAGGAAAATGGGAATTATGAATTATTCAGAGACCTCGTCCTATACAAGTATTGCATTTCAGTGGTCTGATAGACAGAAGCAGTCTCTGAGCCATGAACTGATCTACGACCAAGCTAAAAAACTGATCTACGACCACGTCAAGAACTGATTTCAGAGCAAGCTATAACTCTGTGACATGAACTAAACTCTGCCTGAAAAATCAACTGATCTCAGCCATGAAATAATCAGATTGCACCATGAACTCCTCTCAAACTGAGCAATGAAATAATCTCAGATTGAGCCGTGAATGAATCATTTCATAAAAAGATATATAAATTCAGGCTGGACCATGAACTGATCTCAGACACAGTTATAAACTGATCTCAGGAGGAGCCATGAACTGATCTCAGACACAGTTATAAACTGATCATAGGAGGAGCCATGAACTGATCTCAGACACAGTTATAAACTGATCATAGGAGGAGCCATGAACTGATCTCAGACACAGTTATAAACTGATCATAGGAGGAGCCATGAACTGATCTCAGACACAGTTATAAACTGATCATAGGAGGAGCCATGAACTGATCTCAGACACAG
>JAQMYM010000013.1:2268410-2278410 GCA_030014255.1 Parauchenoglanis ngamensis
AAGATGCTGGGATTGGCTCCAGCTTCCCCGCGACCCAGACGGATAAAGCGCTATAGATAATGGATGGATGGATGTATTCATGGTAGGTGACTGAACGTAAACCGATAAAACGATGAAAGCTACCTTTGGTGCTTGGCCCCCTAATCATGACTAATTTAATCCCATGAATTTATTATGTCTCCAGAGACCATCTAACCAAGTTCAGACTTGGAATGTCCCAAATGGCAAGAGGAATTCCTGAACAAGGACGTCACGCACTAAAGTGAAGCTGTAGACGGCGATGTTTTGCATGATCGCTTGCCGGAACGGTTGCATTGCACCTTATCTATGTCAGAAACTCTAATCTCCAGCTAATAAATTTCCTAGGAAGCAGACGGTCCTTTTAAGGTCCATATATGACAAGCCACTTCTACAAGGCCGCTATAACAGGATTACAGCTGTGATTGCGTTAAGCACGAGAGTCGAGGAGTTGATGCGGGGGTGGGAAAAGGAAAGGAGTTTTTAGCGGAGCGAAAAAAAAAGAATCCCACCCAACATTAAGCCGCTCACACAAAGGATCAGTGGCTCCTAATGTGGAGTGAGGATGAGCATAAGTCAGCCTGTTAAAGATTGATTATTTTCATTGCTTACTAAGCTGACTCTGATCATGCATTAAGGGCAGGTATGCGTCTCATAAAAATGGTGTTGTGTAACAGTAATCATATCCATCTTCTGCCAGTAATGATCTTAAAGTTCAATCAATCAGCTTCAGCTGCGTGGAAACAGGTTCCCACCCACTTATTTACATGGCGTGTCCCAACAACCTCCATTTCACTTGCAAAACATATATAATTAATAGAATGTATGCATATGGTACAAGGATGTAATTCTCATATTAATGACTGCAAAATGTCCAGAGATGAGCTAAGTATGTACTTTTTAAGTTATTCAAGTTACTTTTCTTAGTTTTCTTCAAAGCCAAACCAAAGCTGTATGTTTTGGTCTTTCTTTAATCCAAAGCTAATATGGTACATTGTGTATTGTGTGTGTATTTATATATACAGTGTATATATAGTGTATATTGTGGTGTACATGTCTTCATAGTGTGGACTGGAGACAGATGTTGCTTGATGTATTATTAATGAAACGCGTCTTTACCCTACGTATGACC
The DNA here is from genome assembly GCA_030014255.1 of Parauchenoglanis ngamensis. Taxonomy (NCBI): domain Eukaryota; kingdom Metazoa; phylum Chordata; class Actinopteri; order Siluriformes; family Auchenoglanididae; genus Parauchenoglanis; species Parauchenoglanis ngamensis. The sequence goes on from JAQMYM010000013.1 coordinate 2,269,561, forward strand.
TTCTCCTAGCATCTGTCTCGCTTTCTCCCTGAGCAACACAAACACTGGATATATTCTATTTGATATTTATGCATCAGAAACAAAGATGAGACGTGACCGACACCATCCCGGGACATCATCCTTCCCCATCAGCAGAGGTCGATAGGCCGTCAGAGTCCCGACGCAAAACCCTGCCAATCATTTCCAGTTCACCTCCTGACTCGCAGTAGATGAACACATTTATTCGTTGCGAAGTCTCGCCAGCCGTTTCAGCCGTGTAGGTTCCGAGAACTACTTAGGCTTCGTTTACTGCTCAAATTTGGTTTGGGCTTTCACTTCGTATGCTTGGAGTCTCTGTCTGAGGATGACTCAGGACAGGTATGTAGAGGAGTCTTAAGAGAGAGAAACTTAAGGGAAAAACTAACACTCGGCTTGATTTTTATTTTTTTTTTCAAATTAGTCCACTTCAAAGTGCTTGGTTGACTAAATGTTGCTTGAAAGTAAAGAACATCCAAAAAGATGAAACGAGTGCCCTTTTCTCCTGATAACATACTCTGACAAATTAACATTGAATAAATAACATTTAAATGAACAAATTTGTGCAGAAGTAAATGGTCCATTGTTCTCAATAGCGCCCTCTAATGCTGATACAGGTTTGTGACGCCTATTTGCGGTCGACGACGACGACGATGATGATTTCTTTCACCTTCACTAATTTCACCGAACCAGCATAGGGTTAGAGTTATAACATTGTCATTTACTCTCTAACTTTGTCTTGGCTGCTCTGAAAAGATCGTATTGTGTGTGATATCTAAGAGACTTGCGAGCTCAGTGGGAGTTTCATGATCTGATCAAGTCGTTGGATGAAATGAAACAAACGTAGCATTTAGCATAATGAAATAAAAATAAGCCTAATCGGTCAGTTCGTAATCCGATCCTGGCTGTCGAAATCTTTAAATGTAACCACATTTGTTCCGGTCGAGATGCATTCAGATGAGAATTTTCTGAACTATGTATATTTAAAAAATCTCTTAAGGTAGAAAGAAATGTGTATGTGGTATAGACTGATTTATGTCCCTGGTGTGTTCCTCAGTCTCTTAACTAAACACCTTTGCTATTAATTTCACCGTAGTTACTGAATAATTCATATCGATGAATAACTGAATAATACATTGTTAATGTAAAGAGATTAAGAAGGAAAGGAACAGCAGATTAGACTTAATAAGAAAAATGGCTGGGAGGAGACGGACTAAAAATATCATCAGCACAAACAAGGCGAGAAGGTGACAGATGAAGCAAAGTATGAGGAATGGACAAAGTATGGAAATGGCAAAACATGACCTAGGATCAGGGCTAAAACGGAACAAATCTTAAGAAGCAAGTAGAAGTCGATGAGACATGCTGGCCTGTCTCACTACTTCTGCGTCATCCTCAACGTATAAACTCCAGGATATCCAAAGTGTCCTGTTTCATTCGTTAAATCTAAAATGCAAACGCATTTGTGCGATCAAGCTGTGTGCTGTAGTATGAGCCCGTGGTTTTGAAATGTAATTAAATATTCTGTATTATTAAAGCCTGCCCAAACCCCATCCATCATATGTGCGTTACATTTTAATAAGCTTATAATCATGCCGTGTTTGTTGTGAGCAATTAAAAATGTCATTTGATGTCGCACAGAGGAAGAGGGAGTAATAAAGAGAGACTAATGAGGTTTAAGGAGTACCTTTAAGGGCTGAAAGCAGTAATTCACTTTTGATTTGTCGCACCACACGCATCTGAATTAGCTGTAATGTCGGTCACGTTGCCGCTGACAGAACCAGGTTTATTATAGAAAAACCACACACGTTGCAGGATATGACAACTTTTAGAGTGACTTCATTTGCCTTTTTAAACAGCGAGGGTCAAGACTTTCCACGTCCTCCTCTTGGCTTGGCGTGTTAGCCTTGGCAGATAATGAGCTAATACGCATAGGCGCGTGCTGACGCAGTCGGTTCAAGGACGACAATTTTTGTGCGTCAACGTTTTGGCGGAACTACTACCGTTTATAAAATGTGGCCGATTATAGAAGGCATTAAACCGTTGACGCTTGAGCCAATAAAAGGGAATCGGTGCATGCTAATCGGATATCCAGGGACGATCGACTGGATCCGGATTGAAAATTCTTTCAATAAAACGCTTCACTTGCACAACCTACACGATTCTGAAGCTTGCAGCCAGAAAAGTGTACCAAAGATCAAATATCTTCTATACTGGATATACACGGAGCGTCCGAGGTTGAAACAAAGTCAACCTCAGTAAAGACTGAAAAGAAACCAGCATACTGTGAGATACCGATCTAGAACAAGATGCTCTCTACATGGTTCTATTTTGAACGTACACACCGTCATAGCTGCAGAAGACGTCATGCGAGTATGAGCTGAATTGGTCAGGAAAAGGACAAACTGACGTCCTCACGAGAGCCGTGCTGGTGTTCAACATATAGCATACACTGTGCGAGACCTGAGCAATTTACAGCACACACGCACAGACAAAAGGTCAGACTGTTCATGATTAGAATATATTCCCGCCACACTAACGCTAAATGTCACTGGCTTAACAAAGGCGCTCGCCTCTTTCTTCTCCATTTTGTCATATTCTCCAGTCGTTCGCATGCTAGCAGGTGTGATTAATAATGCCCAATAATGCAGCACGGTATTTACTACCAAGCCTGACGCTACTCAACATTTTAATCAAAGGCATTTTTTTTCCCTCCGAGAGCGTGTTAACACTGCGCCGTTATGCAAATGTCCTGAAATCACTCATTATGAATGATTAAGACGTGAATCATCGGCGTAAACACAAAAGATTAGAATATGCAAATCAGGTTCAGGACGGGACGTGCAACCGTCAGGTCTGGTTATGCGTGGATAAATATTGCTGTCGGGTTTGACGCTTCCTGTTATGGGAAAATAATTATCCGCTTATAGTTGCATGTAATTCCCCAGTGAATGGAAGATGAATCAGAGTAACGCGTGCTGGGTGCAATATCATTAATTCTACCGAAACACAGGCCTGTTTATGTGTCGGGTTTTTGTTTTTTTTCTCTCAGCGCTGACGAGAGGTTTGACGCCACCTTTCACACCAACGTGCTGGTGAACTCCTCGGGAGCCTGTCAGTATATCCCGCCAGGTAAGACTCTCTGCTTTCTTGCTCTTGGACCTTTTTAGCCACATGCTGACGGTGATGTGTTGTGTATTTGAGATATATTCGATGTACAGTTTTACATTTTTGCAAGCCATGTGGGTGTGTACTGTCAATTCAGTGCTGTTATTTCCAATGAGAAAGAGTAGTATGTAGCCTAGACTACATGATTTGCAAGCACTCACTTCCTTCCAAGGTTGTGTACGGCAGGATCAGATGAACCCACTGTTCTACGTATTAATCTAATCGCAGCTTGCGAGTAAGGAATCATTTGATCATTCTGAGGAATCATTTGATCATTCTGAGGAATCATTTGATCATTCTGAGGAATCATTTGAGCTCAACTCGTATGTCGGGTGTAACTTGATAATGCTGTTGAAATCGTATGTTCTGAACAGCTGAAGCTGAACTTTTGCTTTTTTGAGTGTCTTGATTTTAAAAAGAACTTCTGTAGATTTTCATTCAGAAACATGTTGGAAAAATTCTTTCTGGTCTCTGATTGTTCTGGACGTTTAAGATCGACCCGTTTGCCCTCACACACCAGATCACTTGTGGAAAATCAATAGTGTTCTCCTGACCCAAGCGTTTCATTGAAAACTCGCTGTCATGCTGAGTTTGTGCACTCTGTATTTGTCTCTGTGTGTGTGTGTGTGTGTGTGTGTGTGAGACAGGTATTCTGAAGAGCACGTGCTACATTGACGTGCGCTGGTTCCCGTTTGACGTGCAGAAGTGCGACCTGAAGTTCGGTTCCTGGACCTACAACGGCTGGCTGCTGGACCTGCAGATGCGGGAGGTGGACATTTCCACATACATCCCTAACGGAGAGTGGGACCTCGTGGGTGAGAGAGAGAGAGAGAGAACACTTTGTTTCACAGCTTACCGTCTCCCTCTTCCTCCTTATCTCCCTTTTTTCCTCTCATTCTGTCTTTCGCTCTGTCTCTCTCCTTAGCGTCCTCATACTTTTTCCCATCTCATTGCCTATCTCTCTCTCTCTGTCTTTTCTCTTTCACTCTTTTCCTTCTTGCTTATTGTCTTTCCCTTCCTTTAATTTTTTTCTTTTTCCATCTCCTCTCTTTTCCCTCCTCCTTTACCGTCTGCCTGTCTCTCTCCTTCCCTCCTCACTATCCACCTATCTCTCCTTTCTTATCCTCTGCCTCTCCCTTTTTCTCTCTCTCCTTTTTCTCTCTACCTTTGTCTTATTATTCTTGCTCTTCTTTTTTCTCCTCTACCTCCCTCTCTCGTCTTTACCTCTCTCTCCCTAGTCCATTTCTCTATCTTTCCTTCACCCCTTTCTCTAGCTCTCCCTCTCTGTCTTTTCTCTTTCACTCTTTTCCTTCTCGCTTATTGTGTTTCCCTTCCTTTAATTTTTTTTTCTTTTTCTATCTCCTCTCTTTTCCCTCCTCCTTTATCCACCTTTCCCTCCTTTCTTATCCTCTGCCTCTCTCTCTCTCCTTTTTCTCTCTACCACTGTCTTTTTATTCTCGCTCTCCTTTTTTCTCCTCTACCTCCCTCTCTCGTCTTTACCTCTCTCTTTCTCCCTAGTCGATTTCTCTATCTTTCCTTCACCCCTTTCTCTAGCTCTCTGTTTTCCTCTGGCGGTGAACATCATTCCCTTTCCTCAGACGCTTCCACTGCACTCCAGTTTGCAGTCTGAATACAGGCAGCTTGTAGTCTTCACACCTAATATCACATTAGGCCAAGGTGACCATTTGGTGGTTGAAACGCTGTGCAATAAAAGCAACACTTCGAAGGAGTATTGATCGTCTTCCTGCATCGATCTTTCTCTGAAAGAGGAGTCAATAATCTCTGGAAGACTGACCCGGTCTGCTGCTCACCCTCTCCTTAACCCAGAGTCACACCGAGTCTGTAGAAAGCTAATTAACTCGTATCAGACTCACAAAGTTTCTCTCCTTCCATTAAAGCTCTGTTCGTCACACAGTTCAAAGAAATACGTTAATTAAAACGTTTTTCTTTCTTCTTATCCTCTGTTGCACGCTGTTTCGAAAGTCTTTCAGAACACGCCGGGAAACCCAAAGGAAGGAAAGCGAGAGGAAGAACATGTGCCATGTTGTGCTAATCGAGCATCAAATATGAGCTCTAGGGGGAAATCATTTAGAGTCGAATGCAAAAGTTTGCGTCTTCCTGAGTTACTGGGGAGGGAAAAGAAACATGCGGATCAATTTTACAGTTTATCGACAAAACTACACTCATTTAATGGCGTTTTCCAACTGAGACGCTGGAGACGGAGATAAAAGGAATGAAAAAGAAAGCGTTTAGCGAGACGGCTGCCGACAGTGAGAAATATCGTTCAGAAATACGGGGGAAACAGACAAAGATATGAGCGAAAATTGGAAGAATTATTACTGGAGAAAAAAAAAACACTCCCAGCAGCCTATGGAAGTAGAATAAGAGAGGAACAAACGCGGTGTAAGAGAAAGCTGTGCAAATGTTTGCATTCAGTTGGATAATTACATTCATTTATTTGATAGTGAGGCAGACTAGGATTCCCTAATAGTCATAGTCCTCATTTTGCACAGTAATTTACTACTACTACTACTAATAGTAATAATAATAATAATAAGCACCACTGGACCACCTAGAGTTTGTTGTTCTGCATTTGCCTCATAAACGCAAAGTTTCTAAAGGTCGTATATAATATAATAAAGTATAATGTGCACTATGGAGGCAGAGCATAAGTGAAAGTCTAAAGTGTTTCGAGCTTGGTTGTGTATTACTGTGAGAGTAGAATATCTATACAGTGTGTAAGGACGCCTGGAAATGATGAGCACTTCTTTTTCTTCTTCTTCTTCTTCTTGTACCTCACTCACTATCGACAGCGTTTTTACAGCGAGGTTGAAGCAGTGCTGCAAGATCATTCACAGAGCCAACGCACCTCTCTAAATGTTGCTAACGGCTGTTTAATGTAACGGCTGCCCTGCACCCTCCCCCTCTCCCTCTGTCTTTCCCGTCTCTGTCTGTCTCCTCCTCTCTTTCCTCCATACCACCTAACAGACGGGATGGTAATGCTAACTGCTCACGTCCCGGCACTCACGTGGACACGCACACCGAACCCTCTGCCGGATTCCTCACAGCGCCAGACTTCAGGGTCAGAGCAAAAAAAACAAATGTTTCAGAGCTGCGAAGCTTCATTCATCATGTCTCCCAAAACATTTTATCAGCAATTAAATCCCAGTAATTCCCCATTAATGCTTACAGTAGATTCATTATATTTATATATTAAGATATTCACACTGAATCTCAAATTTTAAACTTAATAACTCGGCATATTTAAATGATCAAAAAAGTAAAGGGAAAAGTACCACCGGTTGGGGTTACACCGAGTTTGACCACAAGGGGGAGCGCATGTGAATGCAAATGACTAGCTAATCATGATGCGTTCCGTGGGAATTCCGAACTCTCTTGTTCATTTGACATCACTGTCAAGCCGACAGGTTGTTTTTTGCGAGTTTTATTTTGCGTGCTAGATTTCGCTGACCTGTTTCTGACTCGCACCCGCTTCAAGCATGTCAAGTGTTTTTTTTTTTTTGCTCAAAGGCACGCCAGATATTTCCGAAATTAAAATTCCGCTCATATCAAGGACACGCAGCAGGTCTGAATGTATAATGGAGCACAAAGGCAGGAGGGAATGTTTCCTAAATTAGTTTCATTGAATAACCGTGCTACCCAAATTGGCTTTGCATTTTTAATTTAGAATTTCGGAAGTGAAGCACACGGAAACTGATGAATTTTACATAAGGCTGTAATTAGAGAGCGTCAACACGGTTGTATATGCAGATCAGTATCGTGCCTTTCTTTTTCTTCTTCTTTTTCTTACGAGCGCAATAATTAGTGCGGAACTTGCCGTGTAATCAGTTTCAGACCTGTACCGAGGATGAAATAAACCGCGTATGTGTGTCGCGTCTCGGGGGAACCTCGGCAGTCAGACGCACGGGCCCAGCGACGGTTTGGACGCAAAACAGGGTGCAAGCAACATGTTGTAGAATTTCGGTCGCACCTCAGACGTGTAGTGATGTGTAGATAGCGGGTCTCAGCAGCCAGAATATGGTTAATATGTGGACTCCAGTGTCGGGACTTTGCAGCGGGTTCCTGAAATGGTAACGTAATAACAGGCAAATCGAAGCGGCGTAAGAGGAATGACGACTCCGTTTAGTGTTTCTTTGCTTCAAGGTTTCTTCTCAGTTCTAAATGCTGCTCAGTGAGACTGAGACCAGTGACAATAACTACACAGTGCTCCTCTCCACTTACCAACTCTCTCAAACTAAAGCACGTTTACTTCACTGCGGTCCGTCTGAGATCTCCACAAAGCCGTTGCACATTTGTATTGACGTGTGATTTTATATTAAACAACATCCCAGCCGACGTCAATCGACACCGTTACAATCAAAGCAGCGCCGCAGCGTATTCGCCCAAGCTATCATCTCTCATTCGCTTTAGGCTTTTTTGCCGATTTGAATAAAATATCGATTCCCAGGAAAGTCCCAGCGTACGGAAATGTGTGTATGAGGAACTCGAGTCAGTGGCCTGAATGAAGCTAGTCAAAACGTTAAAAAGGACTTTTTTTTTCCAGTCACTATTGTTCCAGACTGTGGACTTAAAATAATTATTGGGAAAGAGTTCTGAGGACACTGAGGTTATTAGATACAGCTGAAATGATTGGGGTTTTTTTGTACAGGGATTTTCTGTCCTGGTTGCAGTTAAACCTTACAAGTGTGTGTGTGTGTGTGTGTGTGTGTGTGTGTGTGTGTGATGTGGCTATAAATCTTCTAGCCCCCTCTTTCGATTTTGGCTAAATGTAATGAAGTGTTATACAACAGCTATAAAGTACATTACTGTGCGTGCGTGTGCGTGTGCGTGTGTGTGTGTAGGGGTCCCAGGGAAGAGGAATGAGCTGTATTACGAGTGTTGTAAGGAGCCGTACCCGGACGTGACCTACACGGTGACCATCAGGAGGCGGACGCTGTACTACGGGCTCAACCTGCTGATTCCCTGCGTCCTGATCTCAGGCCTTGCGCTGCTCGTCTTCCTGCTGCCTGCCGACTCTGGAGAGAAAATCTCGCTGGGTAACACACGCACGCACACACATCGGCTGCCGCGAACATAAACAGCAGTGAAGTGCGTACAAATCAATATCGGAGGTGAAGCCCCATGTAAGAGCAGATTGATTTACAATTGTACTCGGTTTCTTTCTTGTTTTTATGCCTTCCACCTTTTTATTCTCAGCGTGTAGCAGCTCTGAGGAAAGTCCTGGCCTTATGCTCATGCAAAACCCTTTCAGGATTTCTAAAGGTCGTATAAAGTATAATGTGCACTATGGAGGCAGAGCATAAGGGAAAGTCTAAAGCGTTTCGAGCTTGGTTGTGTATTACTGTGAGAGCAGAATATCTATGAGTGAATCAGCATGAATCAGTGTGAGTCAGTTGAATCAGTGTGAGTCAGTCTGAATCAGTGTGAGTCAGTTTGAATCAGGGTGAGTGAATCTGTGTGAGTCAGTTTGAATCAGTGTGAGTCAGTTGAATCAGGGTGATTGAATAAGTGTGAGTCAGTTTGAATCAGGGTGAGTGAATCAGGGTGAGTCAGTTTGAATCAGGGTGAGTCAGTTGAATCAGTGTGTGAGAATCCGTGTGAGTCAGTTTGAATCAGGGTGAGTCAGTTGAATCAGTGTGTGAGAAC
>JAQMYM010000013.1:2283410-2288327 GCA_030014255.1 Parauchenoglanis ngamensis
CACCTCTTAACACCGTGGATAAGCAGTGATCTGACCAGGTTTACCAAAGCACTGCGATGCGCGTAGCCTTTAATTCAGAAACGGGAATAGATCCTGGTGTAGCTGATCTGCTCAATCTGATATTTTTTTAAATGTGAAATATTCTATATGTATATTCTATATCTATACTAACAGCACTGTGGTTGTAGTTGTTGTGCTCCTCGATCTGATTTGTCCCTGTGTTTCTTTTCGTCCTCGGCCTGTGCCGTCACCTTTCTAACATGTACAGGCTTTGTGCCAAAATCCGTGAACTAGCAGCCATTTTGTTACAAAATAGAGATTTCTGAACAAAAAAACCTCAATAAAGATGTCAAAGAGTTGCGTGTGAGCCAGCGTCAGCATCGATTTCCATTTCCACTTGACTGAAATTATTCACTGCGTTTCAAGACAGGTTTCAGCTGCTATAGAAGGTTTATTGGTTTTTGCTGTTGTAGGCACTGCGTGAAGCACCGCGTGCAGGCACGGCTCACTCGTTGAGTTGGCACAGCAGCGCAGAGGCTTTGGAGATCCAGTAATCGCTCGGCCTGTTGGACGGCAACATCACCGTCACCACGAAGTTAGTGGAGTGTCCTGTAAGACAAACCTGAGTGTTCACGTTCCTTCTGTAGAGCACGTCTTCTGATAATACACTCTGTGTTCACTGTATAATATGGTTGTGCATCTATAGTTAAAACGATAATGTAGTTCTCACACAGGGTTCCTGATTAATTCCATTATCAAATATTTATCACGTATGATAAATAGGTGCAGATTATTGATTTGAGATGGGAAGGTTTTCGAATCTACGCTGTGCGCACTGTTTAGTTTAACTTGCTGTGGGTGAATAATTTAATTTTTAGATTAAGACCAATCTCTGGTTGAAAATTAACGCCATACGGTTTGAAAGTCAATTAGACGGTCTTGATTTATTATTTCGTTAACAATGTCTCTTACTTTTATATTGCAACGGGCAGCGAAAATAAATAAATAAAAAATCTCCCAGGTGTAAAGACTTGATTTCGGTTGGTCTCGATCGGCGGCTCTCACAATGGGGTCCATGATTTTTTTCTATCCTGTTACAGCAGTGGAAATCACAACCCGACATTGCTGAAAGTTATTCTATTTCTCATTCGTTCCGTGTTGAGATGGATTATAATGTGTGATTACAGTGCAGTACCTGTAGTGGACAGAGTTCCGGCTCTGGCGGAGGTTTTATACAGCGGCGCGTGGTACAGTGATGGATCAGGTATGTAGTTCTGCCGAGGCTCAAAGTGCAACACAGGCAGCATAGGGTTCATCACCCGCGGCAACGCGTCCTCAATCACCATGTTTTCATCGTCCCAGCGACTCGAGTCCATGAACATCCCGTGCACTAACACTCCGTCCTCTAGGCTGGGGAGCTACACACACACACACACACACACACACAGGCTTCTAACAAAAATACATCTTCAGATGTTAAATCCATCTTGCGTTATAAAAAAAACCTTAAAATGATGGGAAGGTTTTGATTACTGATTGACTTCCAGTTTAGCATCACATCAAATTAAAAAAAAAAAGTACATCATAATCAGTTTAACTGTATAACAGGTATATTATATTAGTGAGGCGTCAGGGCTGACCCTGAGCTGACCTTCTGGTCCTGCTCGAGTTCTGCGTCTGGGCCGAGGTTCTTCAGAGCCTCAGTGATGACGGCCTGGTCTCGGTACACCGGGATCACGTTGAAGTGGAAGTTGAGCTCATCGATGGGCAGGTTGTACTTACGTGCGTGGTTCTGTAGCGTGCCTGTTGGACAGGAAAGTGTGTGCCGTTAATCATTTTACAGAAACAGAACACACACACGTTTGACTTTTAGGACACCAACCTGTCAGAAAGCCCTGAGGGAAGAAGAACCCCGAGATCCAGAAAGACTTGGGCTGACCTCCGGTTATCCAGCTCTGCTCACAAGCACAGAAGAAATGAATTCGGGAAACCCTCGACACTCCCATTAGCTGTTTTGCAGCACAAGAACGCATGAGAAAACAGAACGTGTGTGTAGTGCTCAGCTAGTCAGCACGACGCCTTGTAATTTGTCACACCAGCCATTTTTTCCTCGTGTACTTGCGCACATTTTACACGTCCGCTCCGTCCCGATCGAGTGCTTTAAGAAGGTAAAGAGGTTCTTTAGAAAAGCAGCAAGTGACAAGTTATATTTAGCAAGAAAACAAGCTAGCAAGAAAAAACCAACATGGAGGACAGCGCATCAGGAAAAACGAATTGTCTAAACATTTGTGACCAAATATTAGGAGAATTCACGAATGACGTGTCAAACGGAGATATTTCATAAAAGTTAAGCAAAATGTAAAGAAATCCTCCTTTAGGGTGGACATTAAAAATAAGCTCGATCAGGCGACAATCGCTTCTGCTCCGGCTCCCAGGCAGGACGGGAAAGAAATCCGACTCGTAAACTAGAGCGGACGGCTGCGGGTTATTAATCCCTCAGGACGCTGGAGCTGCTTGTCCTCGATCTGAAACGTTCTTTGTTTCCTGGGGTTCCCTTACTTCCAAAAAAATGACTGCACTTTTATAACATGAATCACTCAAATGATTACATTATAGGAGTGACCAAAGTGTGGCGGTGAGAGAAAAAGGGTGAAAGACCTTAACTACTGACACACTCCGATTCATATTAAACTAAAGTCTGTCTCACGTCTATGAAGGCGGTGCGCAGCGCCAGGTCTCGGACCCAGCTGCCCAGAGGCTTCAGAGACGGGTACGCGGCGTTGGCCCAGTGCTCGGGCACCTGGTTGTTCAGGATACTGTTGTAGATCTGCTCCATCTCCTCAGACATCACCACCAAGCCGGCTATGGCCTTCTGCAGGGTGCACAGGGAGGTCTACACACACACACACACACACACACACACACACACACACACACACATGCCACAATTTACCCAATGAGATTGAAAATCCAAATCCTTATGTAGGTCAGTGATTCTCGGTCTCGTTCCTGAGAGATCCTTTTCTGAAATTTCAGGATTTTACATGGCGTAAATAAAAGATGAAAAATGTGCACAGAACTAAAACCCTTCTTTGTGTGACATATATATTTATATGTCATATATTTACATATATACAATATTTACCCAGCGCACAATGGGAAGATATGCGCGTAGACGCTGTGAAACAACTGCTCTAATGACACTTACGTTTTTCTGAACACACTTTTACATTTCGATGACGCTCACCCGTAACACCCGCAACAGGAAGTTGAAACGGTCCACTTCCTGCACCAGCACAGTGGTCAGAGAGTTCACTCGGCCATTAGAGTCTCGAACAAACAGGGTTTCTGAGGCGCCTTCCATATCGAGCTTCTCTACACACAGACGAGTTTACGTTACAATAATTGTACAACAGTATCCTTGTATTATAATAATTAAGAGCGATAGCGTGGTATAGATGGTCTACAGGTGATGTGTAGTTTCTGGTGCTCGACGCTCACCGGGAATCTTGCTCAGGATGGAGTCTGCGAGCTCGAGCACCACCTCGTCATTACTCTTCCCTCCAGCAGCTGCTGAGGAACGCGGCTGCACCTCCAGGATGGTGTTAATCAGAGTCGCCGTCTCCTGCCTCTGTGTGAGCACAACAAACACGCCATCAGGTGTCGATCTGCTCGTGCGCTCAGGTGCCTCGCCGTGTGTAATAGTGAACGGGTTTTACCTGGAAAGCCAAGTTAGCGTTCTCGTGCATGCCAAAGATCTCGGGATCGTCGATGATCGGCAGGTTCTCGATGTAGCTGTTAAACTCACTCAGCTTGTCCGACTCCGGAGCGAAGTAGATCCCTGCATACGAGAGACGGAACCGGGTGCCAGTTTTATCTTATTAATACTGTGTGCTCGTGTATTAAATGATATATTATTTAAAATGTAATAGTAATTATCAGAAGACATTAATAGATTTATATTTCCTTCAGGGTAGAGTGCAAATATAATCAAGGAATAGGTAATAGAGTTTTTTAATGATCTTGCTGACACTGCGTGTGTGTGTGTGTGTGTGTGTACCTGATGCTGAGTACATGTACCCCACCTCCAGAATCTCTGGCGAGAAGAACCGTTTGAGAATGCTGTGTAAGCAGCGCTGATCCCAAGCATCTGTTACTCTCCCTCCGTATGTTATCTCTCCTTCACACACACACACACACACACACACACAGTATCAGTGGCAGTCACCTTTCCAGTGATTAATGAGACATTAATGTCACAGAGGGGAAGTTAAGCTGGAAACGTAAACCTGCAGTTACACACTAATCACTCGAACACAATTCGTCTCTGGAGTGAAATATGCGATTAAACGCCGTTTGATTAGAAAATCCGTTCACATCATTACTGAATCGTGTGCGACTTTTATAATCTGACCGAGGTTAGATACATACGGGTTACTTTAATGAACACTGAAACAATTATTCATCACACACAGTTAATTTAACATTCTCTTTCCTCCTGTCGTGTTTATAATTCGTCATCTGAAGCAGGGGGACACCGGAGGAGGACGGGCGACTTTATGACGCCGCACCTCTTGTGTAATTAATATTCAAATGCAGTCTTCAAAATGAAGATGACAGCCATCATATCTCTCTCTCATTTCTCTCACTCTGTTCTTCCTCTTCTGTCCGCATACTGAGGCAGATGTGTGTATGATCGCCTTCTTAAATATGCGTTAGAAATATTATTAGTGAGGAAACACGTCAGTCAGCAGGAATCAGCTTTTCATCCCATTAAACGCGCTCATCCGGTTTTATTCTACAGTTTATGTAGTGGGACACCGCTTCGCTGCATAAAACATACACACACACACACACACACACACACACACAAACACACACACACACACACACACACACACTCTTCCTTCAGGCACA
>JAQMYM010000013.1:2298342-2315798 GCA_030014255.1 Parauchenoglanis ngamensis
TCTCTCTCGCTCCTCTCTCTCTCTCGCTCCTCTCTCTCTCTCGCTCCTCTCTCTCTCTCGCTCCTCTCTCTCTCTCGCTCCTCTCTCTCTCTCTCTCTCTTTCCCACTTAGGATGATCTTAACTTTGTGATGCTTTTGAGAGTCATTCAGATTGAATCATTTATCACACCATCGTTATCAGAGTCATCATACGAGTAGTTTCTAGTTACCATGACATCATATGACTGCTTGACCTCTGACCTTTAGGTGAGTGTGGCGGTGGGGAAGGCGACTTTGTTCCTGTTTAACCTGAACGATCCGGATAACCCCATCGAGCTGGCTTTCCAGGAGCGCTACGGCAACATCGTCTCCTACCGCTGGTACACACACACACACACACACACACACACACACACACACACAAACAGATATCCACTCATCTAAATCAAAATTCAATGGCAAGTTTATACTTTGAAATACCTTAACTAGAAATCGAAACACCCTGCTGTAACCCTGTTGTGGGCGTGGCCATGTGAGTGGGCGTGGCTGAAACAAAAACGTTGGACATTTGGGACTCTGTAATACCCGTAAGTGTGCTGTTGGTCACAAACTCGTTCTCTCTCTCGCTTGTGCAGGTATGGTGATGGGTATATAATGATCGGATTCTCTCATGGTTACTTCGTGGTGATCTCCACACACATCCGTGAGATTGGACAAGAACTTTTCCAGGCTCATAATCACAAAGACTGTCTGAGCAGCATCGCCATCTCTCAGTCTCTCAACAAAGCGGCGTCCTGTGGAGATAACTGGTGTGTGTAATTATGTACAGCTCTGTGTGTTCTGTACGCCGCAGTATCAGTGTGTGTGTGTGTAGTAACGCATGTGTTATCACTGTGCAGTGTAAAGATCCATGACCTGACTGACTTGAAGGAGATGGATGCCATCGTCACGCTGGAAGAGGAGACTAAAGGTGGCTTGTTTTACACACTGATCATTTCTGCTGCGTACTTCACAGCGTCCCCGGAATCTGCAAAAAGTGCTTGACGTAAAAGCGTTGACACATCAAATCCTTTTTGTTATCGTTAAGCAAATGTGTCGCTGTCTCTCAGGGTTGGATCAGATCTGTTGGACAGACGATGGCCAGCTGTTGGCGGTGTCCTCTCAGCAGGGCAGACTGCACGTCTACCTGACCAAGCTGCCCATCCTCGGGCACAGCTGCGGCACGCGCGTCGCTTACCTCACGTCCTTGCTGGAGGTCACCGTCGCCAATCAGGTGGAGGGGGTGAGCAACACACACACACACACACACACACACACACTATATATATATAGATAATTTAGATCAACACACAAGATACATGGTAGTCTATAGGCAGTCTAGATATCTATAGACTGTGGACTTTCTATAGTATGCATATAGTACCACAAATAGACTATATTTTGAGTATCAATAGAGCATGTAGTATAAACTGTGTAAAGACTATCTGAAGTGTACCTATGGACTACAGACTATCTATAAACTATGGGCTATTTATACAGTAACTATAGACTACATACACAATATAGTGTATATGATATTTATAGACTATGGACTGTTTAGGTGGATAGAGAGATAGATTACTTTATTAATCCCTGGAGAAAAATTGTTAATAATCTGTATATAAATTGTTTATAGTATGTATATAGAGTACCAGAAAACTATCTATACACTATCTAAAGATTAGAGTAACTATAGAGTATATGTAAAGGCTATGTGAAGTGTATCTATGGACTACAGACTATGGAGTATTTATAGAGTATCTATAGACTTCCTATAGTACCTATAGACTGTAGATAGGTTATGTATAGATTGTATAGACTATCTACAGGCCATTAGCCATCATTACTTATATGCCTTGTAAACAATACGTCAGTAGTTTATGGTTGTTGGTGATTAGTTGATAATCTATATAAACTTTATAGATTTTTACCTTGAAGAATTTCTTCTTCATGTTTTATTTGGTTTTAGGTTAAGTCCATTAGGGTTGTTTACTATGTCATCTATACACTTAGACTGATATCATCTTATCCCCAATACAGGAAAGACGTTAATTCGACTTAGCAAAAACATTAAATATATCGTAAACATACTGAAACATCATTACATAACATACTTATCGCATATCAAAGCGAACTATTATAATAAAAACTGCAGCCTTGATATGTCCACCAGAGGGCACTGTTGGACTGAATGTTGTGCCAATGCATTTCATTTGGTCTGGGTATTACAAGTCACGTTACAATTCACATTTTACAGTACATTTTATAGGGTGTAGACAGATGTGCCTAGACATACGACAAGCTATTGAAATTTGATTGTAAATTGATAACTAAGACAGGTGATTTTAAACATAAACAACGAGCACAAGGAGAAAACTTGCCTGTTAATCACATTTTCCTCCTATTTTTAATGCCTGTATATCGCTCTGATAGTCAGGAGTCTTTTGTGGCCGTAGCTTTGGAAGGAAGGCTGTCGTCTTTTCAGACCAAGTTTGTGTTTTATATGCTGTTTTAGTCCTCTTCCTGTTTCCTGTCCACACAGGAAGCTGCGGTTACTGTGGCAGTAGAGGTGGAGCCTAACTTTGTTGCTGTGGGACCGTACCACCTGGCTGTGGGGATGAACAACAGGGCGTGGTTTTATTCAATGGGAGACAGAGGTAAGTGGTGTGTATGATTGTGACTCAGTGTCCGTACACTGTGCTTTAAATTGATTGTGTGTGTGTGTAGGTGTGGAACGTCTGAAGGACACTGAATATCTGGGCACAGTGGCTAGCTTGTGTCTGAACTGTGACTACGCAGCGGCTCTGTTCGAGGGAAAGGTCCAGCTGCATATGGTAAGAGCATGTGCGACGTGTGTGTTACGTGATTGATGGGTTTTATTCTACCTGAGCAGTTCATTTCAGATGGAGGGTCTGTACAAAATGTGAACAAAACAATATTGTGTGTGTGCGTAGATTGAAGGTGAAGACCAGGACGTTCAGGAGGACAGACAGACGAAGCTTTTCCCAGATCCTGATCAGAAACATCGCATCCTCAGCCACGCTCTATCTACGGAGTTTCTCTTCTACGGAACGGACGTAGGACATCACACACACACACACACACACACACACACACACACACTCTGTCTTTACTGTACTGAGTGTTATCTTTCTCTTTATCTCTCTAGACTGGTCTGATTCAGTGTTTCTACATCGAGGACTGGCAGTGTGTGAACGAGTATCGCCACCAAGTGGCTGTGCGCAAGGTTTTCCCCGACCCCAACGGAACCCGGCTTGTCTTCATCGATGACGAGGGCGACGGATTCCTTTACTCTCCGGTACACACACACACACAGTTTCTTATTCTCCCACTAATAAACGTGTAATGATTGTCCTCCTCTCTTACGAGTTTAATTTGTTCTCTGTATTACCTTCGCTGCTGTTTATTATGGGATGGGTGATATATTACTACAAAATGTCTTTTAGCTGCAAATATATTAATATGCTTGTGTTGTACTTTTGGGTTTCTGATGTAATGTGCAGGTGGACGGCTTGCTGTTTGAAATCCCTGACTTCTCCTCCACCATAACAGGTGTACTGTGGGAAAACTCGGTCAACGATAAGTCCATTTTTGTGGCATTCGACGAGGACAAAGTGTACACTTACGCCTTCCACAAGGACACCGTACAGGGTAGAGGAAAAACTCTAATCAGTTCATTTAAAAATTGCTGATTTTTATTTCACAGTCCAAGACCATGTTTTAGTGTTTCAGTCTTGCTGATCCTCTGTTCCCAACTTCCTGGAAGAAGCAACCAGGTTTTGGGCTGAAATGCACTGATGCAAAGGGTTTTTATACGTGTGCAACTTCATATTTATACCCCAGGGAAACAGGGCATGGCTAAATGCAACGTTAGCATTCCTACAGACACTGTTTGCATTCATGTAACAATAATTATTGGGGTGCCAATAATTTTGCCATATATGTTATTAAGAAAGGAGAATTATTTGTGTTAGAACAAAAATAACTAATATCCCCGTCTCTCTCAGGTTCGAAGGTGATTCTTGCAGGTGCTACCAAACTGCCGTTTTCCCACAAGCCCTTGATGTTGTATAATGGCGAACTGACGTGCCAGACGCAGAGCGGCAAGACGAGCAGCATACTTCTGAGCACACACTCTTTCCTCAACATTACACAGAAGAGCAGCGGCAAAGAGCAGCTCCAGTCCCAGCTGCAGCAAGCCATCAAGCTCAAGAGGTATATATATACACACACACACACACACAAAAACAGTGTCTTATACATATTGTTTATTATTTCCAAGGAAAGTTTTTTCTTGGTGTGTGTGCATGGGGCACTGTGTACTCGTATGTTTTTTGTGTGTGCAGGTTCTCGGAGGCGTGGGCTTTGTGTTTAGCTCTGGGCAAGACCGAGGCCTGGGCGGAGCTGGGCAGGGCGTGTCTCCATCACATGGAGGTGGAGTTGGCCATCAGAGTGTATCGCAGCATGGGCAATGTGGGCATGGTGCTGTCATTGGAGGACATCAAGGTGTGTACATAGACCCCACCTCTTTCACTACATCTGACAAACACATAGGCCACGCCTCCTTTACTGCATCTGACAAACACATAGACCCCGCCTCTTTCACTACATCTGACAAACACAGACCCCGCCTCCTTTACTACATCTGACAAACACATAGACCCCGCCTCTTTCACTACATCTGACAAACACATAGACCCCGCCTCTTTCACTACATCTGACAAACACATAGACCCCGCCTCCTTTACTACATCTGACAAACACATAGACCCCGCCTCTTTCACTACAGGTGACAAACACATAGGCCACGCCTCCTTTTTATAAGTAATGTTCTCTTGTTCTCAGGGAATAGAGGATCAGAATCTGCTGGCTGGACACCTGGCAATGTATTGCAATGACTACAACCAAGCGCAAGACCTTTACCTGGCTTCCTCGTATCCACTGGCAGCACTGGAGGTCTCACACACACACACACACACACAAAATCTAAGGGGCATTTCAAAGCGTTCTACCACGGAAATAATGGCATGGTTAAACTGTGTGTGCATGTGTGTGTGTAGATGAGGAGGGACCTGCAACATTGGGACAGTGCTTTGCAGCTAGCTAAGAGCCTACATCCTGATGAAATCCCTTTTATATCTAAGGAATTTGCCATACAACTAGAGTTTGTGTAAGCCATTTCCTGTATAAATGCAGCAATTACATTAAACTTTTATAAAAATGAGCCACGCTTGCTGTAAGACTCTGGTAGTTTGTCATTTTTTCTGAGACCTTAATTGTGCTCGTGTTTTTATTCTTTAGAGGAGATTACACAAGCGCCCTGGCTCACTACGAGAAAGGCATCACTGGAGACAACAAGGTAAGAGTATCTGCTGTTTACAAGCTGGCAAAGGATGGAATCCTATGGAGAGTTAAAACATCATAGTGTGTGTGTGTGTGTGTGTGTGTGTGTGTGTGTGTAGTTCCAGGAGCATGACGAGAGTTGTTTGGCTGGAGTGGCCCGCATGTCTATCAGGATGGGAGACATCCGCAGAGGAGCCAACCAGGCCATCAAACACCCGAGCAAAACGCTGAAGAAAGACTGCGGCGCCATCTTGGAGAGCATGAAGGTGTGTGTGTGTGTGTGTGTGTGTGTGTGAGGTACTGTGGTATAAGAGCAATAAAACACGTCAGGACATAGTGTTATAGAAAAATAATCAACTTCGGTGTGTTAACAGTAAACTACCCAAATGTTTTATTCTTTACTCATAGCACTTATTGTGTTACTCGTTTCCATGTTGCAGCAATATTCCGAGGCAGCACAGCTGTATGAGAAAGGCCAGTACTACGACAAGGCCGCTTCTGTATACATTCGCTGCAAGAACTGGTACAAATTAACAGACCCTGCCATGCCGTGACACGCACATATACAGTATTCAATAATAATGAATTAAAGGCTGAAGTTGAATTTTAGGGGTGCTGTGAGCCTGTGACTTTTGACCTCTGTGTTTCAGGGCAAAGGTTGGAGAGCTGCTGCCCTGTGTGAGCTCTCCTAAAATTCACCTGCAGTACGCTAAGGCCAAGGAGGCTGATGGAAAGTATGTACTCTGAGTTACACGCTACATAAAATAGCACACCCAATTTCTGTCTAAATTCCAAAAGGTCATTTCTGTTATCGCATGTGAAGGTACAAAGAGGCCGCGTTGGCCTACGAGAGCGCCCGGGACTGGGACAGCGTGATCCGGATCCTCTTGGAGCATCTTAATAATCCGGAGGAAGCGGTCAGGGTCGTGCGTGAAACTCAGTCCATCGATGGAGCCAAGATGGTGGCCAGGTCTGACAGGCAGAGAGACGCTTATAATGGAATACATGAACGTGTTGCTCGTAAAAAAAATAAATAAATAAAATTAACCTCAACATCCTTGTCACTTGCAGGTTTTTTCTGCGTCTGAACGATTATGGCTCAGCCATCCAGTTCCTGGTGATGTCACAGTGCAGCGACGAGGCCTTCCAGCTCGCCCAGCAGCACGGCCAGATGGAGGTGTATGCGGACATCATCGGTGAGGTCCCAGCACACTCAGCCGTCCATACATCAGCCTGTTTTTCTGTATGTTCTACTTCTCTGTCTGTCCTTCTGTCCTGCTGTCTATCCATCCGTCTGCCCGTCTGTCCCCTTTCATCTGCCTGTCTTTGTGTCTATCTGACTATCTATTTAATAAGAGAAATTTAAGATTGGATTCTCTTGTGTGTGTGCATGTGTGTGTCATCGCCAGGCTCCGAGGCCAGTACGGAGGACTACCAGAGCATAGCGCTCTATTTCGAAGGAGAAAAGAAGCACCTGCTGGCTGGGAAGTTTTTCCGAAAGTGCGGCCAGTACAGCAGGGTGAGTGCGCTCTCACCGTCCTTCTCATTCCCTTATTCAGCTTGATCTTTGCTGATTCGAACCCTCGGTATCATTGTTTTTCAGGCTTTATTGTGTTCAAAGGAATCATTAATCCTCTTTTCATTTACTGTCTTTCTCAGGCGCTGAAACACTTTCTGAAGTGCCCCAACGCTGATGATAACGTGGCTATAGAAATGGCAATTGAGACGGTAAGGATGGGACGATGATGATAAAAGATGTTATTTTAACGAAGCAAACAGTGCATATACGGCCGAATTTGCTCCCTTTGGCGTTGCAGATGTTTTTCCATTATGTATCCTCAGGTTCATTTCCAGCAGCAATTCTTTTTCAGCCATCGTTTAAATAAGAGCGCCAATTCTATTAATTTGGTTTCTGGCCTAATTGCTTTAGGTTTATGACCCTCACTTTCTACTTCTATGTTAATTACTTAACGCTGCTACTGGAGACTCCTTCCGTAAATGTTCAGTTAACTTTTCCTTACAGAAAACTTTATAAACAAGCTTTGGGAATACCAGTAAATCTAACCAAATTGCTTGATTGTCTGATTTACTTTGTGTATTGCTAGAACAGTAATATTACCCGTGTGTTTTCACAGGTAGGAGAAGCCAAAGACCAGGCTCTGTGCAATCAGTTGATCGACTACCTCATGGGAGAGAGTGACGGAATACCAAAGGTAAAATACACAAACGTATTAATGACTAATATTCAATAATGTTTTATTAAAATGTGCTTTTTTTCATAAGACATAGCCAAAAAAATATTTTTGCCTATGGATAATTCTGCCAAAAATGCTATGCGGCTAACACGAAGTAGAAGCTAGCAGGATATAAAATGTAGCCTTTAGCATTAAGTGTTAGCAGCATGGTAAAACCATCTCCCCCTGTTTCTGCACCTCCCTGAGTTTCCAGGTCCCTATAATCCCAGGAGTCTATGCTCCCACATTCTTTTGTTCCCATGTCCCAGTGTTCACACAGTTCAGTTTACAAGTCTCACTCCTTCTTTTCTCAATTTCCCTATGCTTCCAGGTTCCCATGTTCCCAAACCCCAGTATCCTCAGAGTTCTGTTTAAGGACAGTTCCAGCATTATGGATGACATTTGGACTCATATTGCCCAAGTAAAAAAGGGGCACAAATTATTCATCACTCGTTACATCAATTGTTGTATCAATATTGTTTGAATAGCATAAACTTATCCTATATCCAGGTCCCTATTTTTCCAGGTCTTGATGTTCCCAAGTCCCTATGTTCCTAAAGCTCTATTTACCTGGCTTCCTATAGTCCCAGCTCCCTAGGTGCCTATATTTTCAAATCCCAGTGTTGCCAGGGTTCTGTTTACCCACATTTCTCTGTTTCCCTGTCCTAGGTTCCTAAATTCAGTCATTAACCTGTTCCTGTGTTCCCGGGTTTCTGTTTACAGGTCCATATATTCCCAGCTCAATATACTTCCTGGTCTATATGTTCACAAATCCCTATATTCACATGGTTCTGTTTTACCAGGTCCCTATTTTTCCAGGTCCTGATGTTCCCAAGTCCCTATGTTCATCGGATTCTATTAACCAAGGTCCATACCTTCACAGCTTCCTAGGTTCCCTGTAGGTCCAAGTTCTGTTTACCAAGGACCCCAGATTCCTATGTTCCCATATTCATTTGTTAACCTGTGCCTGTGTTCCCCAGGTTCTGTTTACACTTCCCTATTTTCACATCTCCCTGTGCATCCAGGTCCCCGTGTTCCCATTTACACAGCTTGCTGTGTTTACAGGTTGCTGCGTACCCAGGTGCCCGTATTCCCAGGTTTTTGTATTTCCAGGTCCCTATATTTCCAGGTCCACACGTTCCTGGAGTTTCCCAGCTCCCCTTGTGCACAGGTCCCTATATTCCCAAGTCTCTAAATTCCCTGGTTCCTGTTTATACAACTCCCCAACACCCTGTGTTCTCAGGTCTCTATATTTCCAGGTCCCAACATTCATGGTTCTGATTATACAGGTCCATATTTTCCCAGATCTCTGTGCTCCCTTATTTAACACAAAACATAAAAAATAGAACCCTGGGATCATAGGGACCTGGGAATGTACTGTATTTCTAAGAGTAACTTTGTCCATACCGCTGTTATATATAGACATAAACATGTGAACTCATGTCATTTGTCCTGTTTTGTAAAAGGTAATAATTGTAACTTGTAGCTAGATTCAGACGTTAATGGCGATGTGAGAATGTTTTAAGACATTTCGCTGACTCCATGAACACAGTACTAGGACACTGAGTACTGACACACTCCCATCTTGCTAGCTACTTTCATGTTAGCTACAGTATGTTAGCATATTTGGCTGAACTGTTCATTTTTTTTGTGCTCTTGCTTATTTTGTAATAACTCTCATTCATATTTTTTTGTTTTGCTTCTTTCGCTTTCTGCATGTAGTCTCTCTCTGTGAGTAGAACACTGCTGTGCTGAAACAGCACAAGCCAACGTGTGTGTGTGTGTGTGTGTGTGTGTGTGTGTTTCACCACCTCTGTGGCACATGTAAAATATACCTAGGTTGTACCCCAGACCCCAGTCTTTGATTCATTACTTCCTGTTTGAATGAATTCTAGTTAAAATTCATTTATTAAAACTAATTCCATGTGTGCTAGCGTTGTATTAACCATAAACACTAGCATTTGAGACAAATCAACACTGTATTGTTTGGCTGTGGTAGCAGTGGTGTGTGTAGCGTGTGATTGAGCTAGAGAGTTGATGTGTGTGCAGAAGTGATTGGCTGATCAGTTTGAGTGTGACTCTTCCTGCCTTTCTTTCTCAGGACGCTAAGTATCTATTCCGGCTCTACATGGCGGTCAAACTGTACAGGGAGAGCGTGAGGACGGCCATCATCATCGCCAGAGAGGAGCAGGCAGCAGGTGTGTGTGCATCTTATCTCATGCTTGGTGTCTGGTGCTACGAAGCAAACAAATGTCAACATATAGAAGAATGCTGGAAATGTTAACCTGTGTATGTGTGTGTGGTAGGTAACTACAGGAATGCCCACGACGTCCTGTTCAGTATGTACATGGAACTTCAGAATAATAACATTAAGATCCCAGCTGAGATGGTCACCAACCTGATGATACTACACACCTACATACTGGTGAAGGTAACACACACACACACACACACACACACACACACTGGATGAGATATCTTCAACACCCAGTCTTTCATCTGTACTGTTGTGTGTTAGTGGTTAATGTAATGAGCAGAAATGTGCGTTAGTGTGTGTTATTGATTAGTGAACACCCAATGTGTAAAGTCATAAATCTGTCAGATACACGTGAAGAGAGGAGACCATCTGAAGGGAGCCCGCATGCTGATCCGAGTCTCCAACAACATCAGCAAATTCCGCACACGTGAGTCTCTCACATGCTCTCACACACACGTACACACCTACACACACACCTACACACACACACACACACACACTGACAAAGATTCGACAAGTCTCTGGAACTGTGTGTGTGTGTGTGTGTGTTTGCATTTCAGACGTCGTTCCGATCCTGACGTCAGCGGTCATTGAGTGCCATCGTGCTGGATTAAAGAATTCGGCTTTCAGCTTTGCAGCGATGCTGATGAGGCCCGAGTACCGCAGCCAGATCGACCCCAAATACAAAAAGAAGATTGAGGCCATGGTCCGGTAAGACACACACACACACACACACACACACACACACACACACAAACGCGTCACTATTTTGCTTTACTCACTACTTCGCAGGTTAGTTTGCTTTCGGTTGCTAGAGCACTTTTGTTCACTTCGGCTTGCGAGCTTGATTATCATGTTCATCTGCCTTTGCTCGTTTTCTTTTACCTGCTATTCTGCTTTTGCTTGCTAACTTGCGTTCACTTTCTCTTTCGCTTTCGCAGGTTAGTTTGCTGTCACTTTCCAAATATGGTTTTCCTGCTTTTGCTTCATTGTCCTGTGATTTTTGGTTACAATTCTTTTTTGGTCGTTTTGTTTTCCCATCAGCCCTTTATTTGCTTCTAAAATGTGACCTTTTCTTCAGAATTTTTTTCTTTTAATTTTTGGCTTAATGACATACGACTTATTTTTGCTCACAGATTTCACCTTCAATGTTTATAATGCCAGTTACAACACTTTTCTTGTTTGTTTGTTTGTTTGTTTTTGGCACAAAATGAACTCCCATTAAACTACCCTATCATATTAGTCAGCAGCAGCGGAGAACAGCACCCATGCAGATTTATAAGTAGCGCTGTCTCCAGCCCATGCTGTATGTCGCAGTAGGTTGTGAAAAGTTCAGCAGATATTTTTTAAATTTAGCTGCACCTCAGGTAATAGTTCTAAAATAAGAGAATGACGATGTTCTACTCACATATCTGATGTAACTTCAGTCTTTGCTTTTTCTGCGTGTGTGTGTGTGTGTGTGTGTGTGAAGTCGTCCAGACACGTCTGAGGTGGAGGAGGAGAGCTCTCCATGTCCATACTGTGGCTTCAGCCTGCCTGAGTGTGAGCTGCTCTGCCCCGGCTGCAAGAACAACCTGCCCTACTGCGTCGCTACGGTACGGACTCGAGTTCAAAAAACACACCCGAACATTTAGCTGAAAATACATTAGCTGTGTCTTAAAGTGCAGCGTCACTCTCAAGTTTGCTTTCGCTCAGTCGTTTGCATTCAGTTTTGAGTTTCCTCTCTTTCGCACAGTTGCTTTCGCTCGCCAGCTTGCTTCCTTTTTTGCTCACTTTGCGTTTCCCACTTTCACATTTGTTTGCGTTTGCTTTTTCTGTTCCTAATTTGCTGTTCCTTGCTAGTTTGCGTTCGTGCTCGCATGTTCACTTGCTTGAGTTTGCTTCACACGTTCGTTTGCTCTACCGTCGCTTGCTAGATTGCTTTCGCTCACTGTTTTGCTCTTTTGCTTACTGTTTTGCTTTCGCAGATGAATTTGCTTTCACTCGCTATGATTGTTTGCATTCGCTCTGTATTATGCTTTTGTATTGTTAACATGTTTTGAATGCTTGATTGTTTCCATTCACTTGTTTGGCACACCATTAGAATCACTACATTCTTTCGCAGGGTAATTTGCGCTCGCTTGCATGATTGCTTTCGCGCACTTGTTTGCTCTTCCTCATTATTTTGCTTTCACGGTTCATTCGCGTCGCTTTGCTAGATTGCGTTCCTTTTGCCAACAAGTATGCTTGGCCCATTAGGTTCGTTCACTCTCGGAGTTGCTAGTTTCTCTCGCTAGGTGTCTTTTGGTCACTAGGTTTGCTTTTGCTTGCTTGTTTGCTTTCACATGTCGGGTTTCTTTTCACTCATCAGCTTGTGGTCACTCGTAAGGTTGCTTTTGCTGACTGAGGCAGCTTTCGAGTGTTCGTTTGCTTTCGCTTGTAGTCACTAGGTTACTTTGTTTTCCGCTCACTTTATGAATAACCTAAAAGACCGTACAAGCAACACTGATAGAGGAGATGTTTTGGTGAATATTGACTTTAGAAAATTAATCATTGCTCTGTATATTTGGGCCAGAGAATTGAGGAAAACACAAGGGCAACTCCAGAACTGTACTGGGAGTAACTTTTAGTGTGTAAATACAGGGCAGGGGCAGTTCAGCTCAGATGGCTGTGCGGCCCTTGACTACTCACACACACATACTGTCTTTATCTCTCTTGTAATAATTGTTCCGTCTTCTCTCTCAGGGTCGCCACATGGTGAAGGAGGACTGGTGTGTGTGTCCACACTGCAACTTTCCTGCTCTGCACTCTCAGTTTACACAGTACGTCAACCGTCCAACAGCTAAAAATATTGCATGCAAATGACCCACAGTGTGTGTACAGTGTAACGTGTGTGTACGTTGACAACAGTGTGACTCAATTACACAGCTGGGTGATTTAAGTTACCTGCGCATGTGGTCCTACACTGACATCAAATATCAATGTAGAAGTGATGTTTCTTTAATAAATGGGAACATTCCAGTGTTATTTTCCCATAACAGGAGTTGCAGTGTCATTTTGATCTGAGCCTGTGTGTGTGTGTGTGTGTGTGTGTGTGCGCATGCCACAGGCTGTTAGAGACCGAATCGATGTGTCCCATGTGCTCTGAGAGTGTGAGCGCAAGTCAGCTGAAGAAGATCTCCGACTGCTCCAAATATCTGCAGCAGGACCAGAATGAGCTCTGATACACACACACATTTACATTTATGTCATTTGGCAGACGCCCTTATCCAGAGCGACTTACATACAGTACATCTTATTCTATACAAGTAAGCAGTGAAGGTTAAGGCAGCTTGGCAGTGCTGGGATTTGAACTCACAACCTTCCGATCACTAGTCCAATGTCTTAATCACTGAGCTACCACGCAGGCACGCGTATGACTATGGCAGATTTGCTTTGTTTTGCCTTTGGAAGAGTCAAGCTACCAATTGTGTGTGTATTCTGCCGTCCTCCATATCGATAGAAAAGCAAAATAGACTTTCCCAATCAGGATCAAGAAGAAAATGTCGGTTTCTGTGTTTTTTCACGAGAGCCTTTTTGTACAGTTGTGATATTGACTTGTTATAGATTTCGCCGAGCTCATATTTTTCTCCGAATAAATAAAACCGTTTCTGGTTTCTGAGAACTAATCATTGTTGGCTCGTTTATTTCACTGCTCACATTACAAACATGACATTTTGATTAAAAGGAAATGTACACAGTTTCTACTCTTTCAATCCAAGAAGTGTTTGTTGTCCGAAGTATGCTTCTGGTGTATAATTCAATTCTCCGTTACGCTAGGCCACGCCTCCGAGCTGAGTGGCACGTCACTGTGTGGAAGAAAGTGATTCAGCTTCAAAATGAAAGATGTTTTTAGTTCTGTAATGTTCTCGTTTTAGCACAAGGCTAAACCTGACTGGGTGTTGGTCTCGCTACATTTGGTAAAGATGGTAAATACTCATGTTGTAGTCTCGTTTCGCACGCACAAAGTTTTACAAGATGTCATTTCTTCTTAGAAACTGCCTAATCGTTGGTGCTAACCTCGTATAAGGTTCCATTACTTGTTAGCTCCATTAGCCATGTGGCTCCAGTGCAAAACTACTAAAACAGCATATGAACAATTAAAAAAGAGCGACACTATGTTCATTACCCCAGACTAGACTTCACTACTGAAAGAGACGCAATGTGTCTATGCTGTGTAATAATGTGGTTATGCATACTGTATGTCATTACACATGCTAATCATCCTTAAGCTTTCATCATAGGCGAAAGTTGAACATAAGGCACACTTTATATTTGTATACTTTGTACATCTTCAACGCTAGTTCTCATTTCTCCTCTATGTAATACTTGATGTACCGTGTTTAGATCTGTAATATTGAGGATATTTGTTAAGGTGCGCTAACACTTACATCACTGACAATGATTTTAGTGCAAAGGAAACTGGGCTTCATAAATATAATCGTCGATAAACATATCAGTTTGACATTTTCAGGTTTCGTTGCGGACTGATGGGAGACGGAGGCTGTTCCTGAGTGTAAACAGATAAGAGCGTAGAATGTAATTGCATGGATCCATCTTGTACCCGAGTGAGAAATACGTTCTCACGCTGAAAATGTGTCTTCTGTACAGGTTCATATATTCTGTTTTTGATGGGGATGAAAAATCGGCTCTTTTTTTTTTTGAGCCAGCAGGAGGTTTGAAATTAGAACCGTGCTGATTTGACATTTTCATCTAGCAAAGATAAAAAAAAAATGTGGTTCAGTTATCTATCAATGTGGAAATATGATTTTCTCAGATTTTTTGATGGAAGACCAAACGTTTTAGAATGTACACAAAAAAACTGTAGGCATACTACCTTACTTATAAACAGGATACGAAGAAATTTATTTGGAAATCATTTATTTATTTGCGCTTCCGAGTACTCTATTATGTGTTCCTCGATCGACCAGCTTCAAATCATATGATTGTTCATAATTTCTGCGATATTATTCAAAAATCATGCACTGCGCTAACGAGACACTCTTTCACTGTGTAGCGGTGTTCAGCTCACTGTGAGCTTTGCCTTTTATGGAGTTATGTGGGCGTCACTATGTGTAAATCAACCGTTTCATAAACATACTAATTTAAGCTCGATTGGCATTAATCTGCACACGAGTATGAAGGAATTCTGTGTTACCGAAATTTTTAAATAAGGTCTATGCTCCTTTCGTTCTTTCAGTGCAATATGAATTTCCTTCAGAACATCATATCACAGGAATTTACCAAATAAAATTAATTACTAATTAGTAGCCTAGTATGCTAGCTTGTCCAACCAACTGTAACTAAACATGTGAGAAACATGAAAACTATAAAGGATACAATTTTGGAGTGAAAAAAGCCGACAATGTGTATAAATAAAAGTCACACACCGCTCCATATTGCATTACATGACGGCTCAGAATATGAAACTATCTTGAATATAGTCAAATTTGTCAAAAATTCATTTCCTGTTATAAGATTCCAATAAATCAAATATATAATTATTAAACCTATTTCTAAGCGTTTTTACTAATTTCAGGCTTAAAATGGTCTTGGTCAATATTTCTTTGTCTCATTTTAAGCATTTATACAAAAAAAAAAAAAAAAAAAAAAGTAAATTGAAAGCTTGAAATATATAAATATGCTTAATAATCCTATATTTAATTTACAATAATCTCATAATAAGAAATAAAAGATTGATTCGAGATATTTTCTCTTTTGCGGTGTGCTAAATGCTAGATGGATTTGCTAACAGGTGCGAATAAATAAGGTTATAAATTTGGCATTGTTGTTATACTGTATATCAAAATGTCCTGTTTTTGTCAAGTGTATTTATAAGTAGAATATTTATCTGACTGTAATAATGAGAATGGTATTGCAGAGGTTTGCTGATCATGTGGAAGTCTCCACTTCTTTGCAGAATTGCAGATTCGGTGGTGCGGATTACTATTCATGATCATTAAATGCACGATTGACTAATAAAAGCATTATCCATGCTCAATAAAGGCAGTAAAACCTGGATAAGTTTAATGGATTGCAGATTACACTAGCTAGACCCCTTTAACCAGCCATGCTTGTGCTTTATCAGTGGTGCTGAAATCCTAATTCTGATTGGCCAGAAGCTTAATTTTGTCTTACAATCGTGCGGTGAAATTACACGTGTATATTAAGGCACTCTTTCTAGTAAGATATTGCTTCTACAGTACAGTCGTATAATATACAGTACATGTTGAGACGATGTAACTTTTTTGCAAATGTTCCGCAACATTAAATATAACTATTAAAAAGACTGAACTCACCTAGCTAGCTAATGTTAATGAAACTCACCTAGCTAGCTAATGTTATTGAAACTCACCTAGCTAGCTAATGTTAATGACACTCACCTAGCTAGCTAATGTTACTGAAACTCACCTAGCTAGCTGATGTTAATGAAAAATTTTTAGGTAACAATTGTTTGAGTAATGTGAAACAGTACCTACATTAGCTAACATTAGGTACTAGCTACAGCTTTTTCACTGATACTGATACTTACATATTAAATATTTCACAACAAATAATTAGGTGTTATAATGATAAATGTAAAATGAGAAATTTGAATTAAAAAATTACATAGATTTTTTTTTACTCCTTCATTTGAATTTGTAAGTAAAGTTTTGTAGTCGAATGAAAACAAATTGTCTAAAATCAAATTCCAGGGCTTGAATTTGTGTACAATGTTTCAAATTCAAGGCATAATCTGTTTCAGATTGAGTTCTTCAAATTCAGATTAAAATTTCCGGGGATTTACAGCTAATGAGCCAATAATGTAGTGTTTTGAAAATTTGAAGCTGAACATAAAATTTGAAAAAAAAAGTTGAAACGTTACAAATTCTGATCTCATTCAGTCTACTCTAATTCAACAAACTATCATTATTTAACCCAATACTGTAGTGTTTTGAAAATTTAAATCTGAATTTAAAATATCGGAAACCTTGAAGTTTGAAATTGAACATTTGAAACCTTGCACACAATCTCAGTTTGATCTAATTACACTTCCTTACATATTCATTCAAATAAAATTGAGATTTGTCATTTTCATTCAATTTGAAGTGGCACGTTTCTCACTGCATGGCAGAAAACGCAGTACATCATTGGATTTTCAATAAATCTGCAGTTCTTTTGTAAATATGTTTAAATAGCATCTACAATTATTTTTGTTTACAATTAATGTTCATTTTACCGCACAGACAGGACAAACATTCCAATTTCATTTAAATGTCACTGCATAAAAGTTACAAATAAAATATTTTGCAGTGTTGCTTAAGAAATTATTAGCTCAGTTACACATCTAGCTAGATACGTGTATGGCAGCCATGTTGCCTCACGTTCCTGGGTCTCTGAAATGTATAAGTATGTTTCTAGATAGATAGATAGATAATCAAATCTATCAGTTCAATTATAAATTGTATAATAATTTTGGATTTTGAAGTAAATTTTGTTACTTTTTTTGGTCAAGTCAAGTCAAGTGGCTTTTATTGTCATTTCAAACCATATACATGTAATACAGTTTACAGTGAAACGAGACA
>JAQMYM010000013.1:2322772-2338857 GCA_030014255.1 Parauchenoglanis ngamensis
TTGTTCTATTTGTGTATGTGTTTGTGTGTGTGTGTGTGTGTGTGTGTGTGTGTGTGTGTGTGTGTGTGCACACAATGGATGAGAGAGACTATTCTCCCTCCCTCACACACACACACACACACACACACACACACCGCTACCGAAGTGCCATCAATCATTTCCTCCTCCTCATGCACACTTTCTTTAGCGGGCTAGTTTCATGAACACTACAGCCAAAACCCTACATTAAAGAAATACTCCACCATATTTTGAAGAATTTTATGAAATAGTTTTACAAAGATATGGGTTTAATGATTGTTTATAGATCAAATTGAACAGCTGCCCTTATACTTCCATTTTAACAGAATTTTCAATAATCTGCTTTTCCAAAAGTTCTTGTGATTTCCGTACACGCAGTACAAGACTAACCTCAATACCAAACAGGACATTTTGTGCAGTTCATTTGATTCTTCCAGAATGACTTTGTAGCTTTCGTGCAACCTTGTGTCTAGCTGGTGAGCAACATAAGTAGCTAACAGTATATTGTATATCTTAGCTACAATTAGCACATGTAGTTTTACCTACAGTGTTTCAAAACATGGAAAAACCTGTTAGAGTCAAAATACTAGACATGGCCCTATGGCTACGTTAACTCTGCCATGCTGAAGTGACGCAAATCTGATTTTGTGCCTTAATGTGATACAGATCTGATCTTTTCAGGGCTGTGTGGACACACAAATCTGATCATATTTGAGTCACTTTCATATGTGGTCCTAAATCCGATATGCTTCCAATTTGCAGTCATGCGACCTGATCGGAATTCATGTGGCTTTGTGCCTATACGCATGCGCTGAGCGTGTCGTCATCAGCCAGCAAGGTGTTCTGGCGATTTGTGCTACCTATCGAGGTACGCTACTTAGCAGTTGCGTGTTAGGTTTAAAGTTAAGGTTTTACGGTTACATTTAAGCTCTAAGTCTTAGGGTTGAGGTGCCGTTTCGGAGGACAGGCGTGTCCTCATTAAAGTCAGATACAGGTCACGTGTACTTATGAATGTGAACCGTCACGATAGGTTCTGAATAAAATCTGAATTGAGCAATGAGGCTTGCAGTGTGAACGTAAGGCTTAGAAATGCACTAAAACAATCAACGCGACTTTGCAACCCAACAATGTGTATAAGGACTAAATTGTCAAGAACTAAACACTTGGACATCAACAAGATGGCAGGTCAGGAGCTGAAAACGTAAATCATAACAAAAACATATGGCCAGAACAAGCGTGTGATATTACCTCAAAACAAAATTTTGATTTACTAAGCAGGGCAAATTAGCACGAGGCCACAATAAAAAAGCACCAACAGGGCTGGCCAGGTCTGTGGATGATCACACAATATTTTCTGGAGTCAGATCTAGCCTGTAGGCAATCATGGAGTACTGGAAGTCACAACAATGAAGTTTGCATATGACATTGCAGTAGTGGGCCTCATCAGCAACAATGATGAGTCAGAATTCAGGGAGGAGCCAGAGCACCTCACAATGGTGCAGAGACAACAATCTATCTCGCAATATTGATACAATACAAAGATGGCTGTTGACTTCAGGAGGACGTGTGGTGATCACTCTCCGAAGCACATCAGTGATGCGACTGTGGAGAGAGTCAAAACATGGTGTTCACATCACAGAGGACCTCGTCTGGCCCCTTCACACCACCTGCCTAGCCAGAAAACTCCAACAGCATTTTCACTTCCTGTGAGGAATGAGGAGAACAAACTGTCCCCGTTCATCCTCACCACCTTCAACAAAGAGAGTCCTGCTGTTACACGGTCTGATATGGGAACTGCTACGGTGGATTGTGAGAACAATTGAGAAGCTCATCTGGGTCTATCTACTCTCCATTGACCTACCACAATCACTACATCCTTAAGGCCACCAGCATTGTAGATAACCAGCATTGTAGATGACCCCTCCCACGTCTCTCATGGACTCTTCAGCCTCCTGTCATCTGGTGGAAAGTACCAGAGGATATATGTGACCGCCACCACCACCATACTCCGCAACATGTTCTTCCCTGAGGCAGTCGGACTACTCAGCATCCGCTTGGACAAATCAAGACCTACTCTAGAACAACCATCAATTCAGACCTTAAAATTACAGCATTATCTTATGGATTTTATTCCCCCGAGAGAGACATTGCTTTAATGCTAGGACACTTTTTACTACCAATTTTGTACCACTTTATCATCCATTGTGCTGCAGTTTACAGATAATTGGTTGAACAGACTTCTTCTAAACAATACTGTCACGTTGTTCTGTCTGGGTAACATGTACTGCAATGTGTATTTATTGAGGCGATGTCTTCCCCTCGTCTCACAATTTTGTGTATTTGAACCTTATGTAGTTCTGCGTACGTAGGATGTATGTTTATGCAGTGCTGCTGTATTGTGTGTTTCAGGACCTGACCATGGTCCTGAAGAAACATCAATTTGTTCCAATGTATAGGCTACAAGTTATATGGAGGACATTCTAGAGGAGTAACAACAGGAAAAGCAAGACAACTCCCCCAAAAACGGGTAAAGTAAAATGCCGTAACAGGAACCCCCCTAAAGGGGCCCCGTCTCCCCCCAACATGCGGGGACTTGAGCAAGTTTATTCTGACTCGTCATGCATTTCAAAATGATGAAAACTTACCTGTCTGCAAGCAAGAAAAGAAAGAGAAAACAAGAAGAAGAGCAGAAGAGGAAACAGAAATTGTGGTAAGAGGTGGAGATAATCTAATACTGAAATAGTTTATGATGACAACAGTAGAGTACGGATTAAAATAATGTAATCACCGATGGGAATGGCGCTAAAACCCACTGCTTGCTTGTCTCCCACAACACCACAGGCTCATTAGAGCAGGACGAAACCCTGCTAGAAGCCATTTGTATTTGAGACGCAAATGTATATTACTGCCCAACCCTGTCTCATGTCTCAGCATGTCTCAGCCCTGTCTTTGCTGATTGATTAATATTAATTCATCCTCACAGTGGCAATGGGAAAACCCAGTGTCTGGTTAGTGGTAAGAAAAGTCATGGACGAAGGTGACGTTTGTTTTTGACCATGGGCATGATCTAACAAGGGGTGTGTGTCAGATTTCAGAGTTCAGTGTCCTTACATAATCTCAAAATCTGAACGGATTCCTCTGATTATGGGAACATTCCGTCCTCACAGACACCTGCCAGGAACTTACCTGCCCACGTGCGGACCAAGGACTCTCTCAGGCCAACATTTATATAATTTGTTTTAAATGTGTCCAGTGACTCGGTACTTTATCTTTTTTTGGCACTTACCGTCGCTTGGCTCCATTTTTTTTTCTTCAGTACATTATTTTGTTTTTTTCGAGGGGAAAAATGGCGCTCGCTCGCGCCGGCCGGGACGTTGTATATCGAAGTGCGCGCGCGGCACTGATGTGCACGCGGAATCCCATATGTCCCGTTCCTGTCGTCTCTCTCCGGACTACAAACACACACATACACACACTCCTCTCTGTGCGTGTGCGCCCCCCCTCTCAGACACACACACACACACACACACATACTGAGACGGGGCAGAGATGGACTATGACAGAGACTGTGTGTTATAACCGGACGCGCGAGTGATCAAGGATTTATACACACACATATATATTTCTTGGCCGGACTTCATGAGGTAAGACCGGAGCACCGTCCCAAACCGCATAGCCTACACCGCACTACACCGCAGACTAATAAACAGTAAGCCGGTAAGCTGTGTACAGTGCATGTCCCAGTGCTCAGCAGTCTATGCATTTTTGACGTGCGCACGCGACCTCCGTTTTAGCGTCCTATTTCCACCTATT
The DNA here is from genome assembly GCA_030014255.1 of Parauchenoglanis ngamensis. Taxonomy (NCBI): domain Eukaryota; kingdom Metazoa; phylum Chordata; class Actinopteri; order Siluriformes; family Auchenoglanididae; genus Parauchenoglanis; species Parauchenoglanis ngamensis. The sequence continues at coordinate 2,326,604 of JAQMYM010000013.1, forward strand.
AATTAGTTACTCTGCGGTTTGGGACGCAGCCTGTCAGGCTTTTTCGGTTTCACTGTCAAGGGCAAGTCCCGGTTAGAGTAGTGCGGGTATTCAATGCGCATGACACTGCAAGTTCCCCAAGTCAAACTTAACTCAATCCGGCTGGGGTTCTTTTTTTGTGTGTGTGTGTATTTATTGTGCGCGTGAGTTTGGCTCTGTAAACCCCCGCAACCTCTGCACGCGCCAAAGAACGTTCAAGCTGCCACTCAGGCTCGAGCTCACCTCAGCCCTCACACTGCGGAGCTCAAGCTAACGGCTAACTTCACCGTGTTTTCACACTCCTCCATTGTAAAATATGACCTTTTAGTCGTAAGAAACACCTAATTTCATTAATACCTTCACCGGACTCTTCAAAACGTAAGTGGTAGATTTTTAAAATCACCTAAAATAGGTTAATTGGTTGAAAACTTTACTTGTGTTTGTGATTTGTTCGTTTGTCACAACTCAAAACGGTGTTAACTGACCATCTCTGAGAAGTGTTGGGCTCCTGGCTGCTTACACAGCATAAAGTCCAGTATTTATTTTTAATCAACAGCTGGACTGTGATATAGCTTCTGTTTTAAACTCTACATGAGTTCTTACAATGTTGAATGAACTTCTATCATATTCCTTATTCACAAAGGAATTAACACAGTACTGACTACATTCTTACATTTAGCCTATGAATTAACATCATAACAGTGTTGAATTCAGCCTGAGAGTGTTGCATTAGAGCACCAACAGTCTGGATGTTCAGTCAAGCTACACTGAATGAACTTATTCTGTGTAAAACTGTAAATAATATACAGTAATGAACAATAATTAACAATGGTCACGTTTACATTAACATGCTAATATGGAAGTTAAAATGGCAAACTAAAAAATTAGTAATGAAAACACGTGCATTTCAGAAAAACTCTCAAATAATGCAAAGAAAAAAGTTACGTCGGCCGGGTTTCCATTGCAGTATTGCCCAATATTTTTTAAAAATTTAGACAAATCGCTGATTTTTTTCAAAACGTTAGCATTTCCGTTTGCTCTTCATGTCATGTCACATGACTTAAATGCAAAAAAAACCCCATGTGTCCATTTAAGTTTCACAAAATGTTGCTTTATCGACTCACCTAGCGTGAACCTAAAACTGTTGTGCGATATTTAAGAGTTTTTTCAAACAAATACACGTTTCCATCACTCATTTTTTAGACCACAATTTCCAATTTCACATTACACAGGTTCATTACACCCAGTTTCTCCCACAAGGTGTTTTTTAGACTATTAGTTAAAGCAATATTTCGCCAAATTGAATTTTTGCATTTAAGTCACATGACATGACATGAACAGCAAACGGAAATGATACCTTTCTGAAAAAAGAGCACGCTGTAAGCGCTATCGCAAGAGGAGAAAACCCAGCTTCGATCACGTAACTTCATTCGGACCATTCGCAATTGTGTTTTGTTAAACTAACTCAACACTGTGTTCAACTTAACGCTGAAGGTGTAAATTCAGCAGGGGTGTGGAGCTGATGTGAAGATGCTGTCAGGCTTGAGATCTGTAAACGACTGTAAGATAACAGGTGAACATTGGTGTTTGGGCTATTAAGAGCACTGTATGTGTGTGTGTGTGTGTGTGTGTGTGTGTGTGCGTGTGTATGAGATGCAGGTGTGCAGGCATGGATTTGAGGTCGTTGTTGCTGCTGCTGCTGCTGGTTCAGTTTTCCGCTGAGGGCGCTGCAAAAGAAGGAGGCAAACCCAAGAAAGGCAAGAAAGGCAAAAAACCAGTCATCTGTCCTTCGTGAGTCTCTCTGCATCTCTCTTTTTATCTCTCTCTCTCACACACACACACACACACACACACACAACAGTAATTCTATTTTCTTTTTCATGAATGCTCTTTTTTTTTTTTACTTGCAAACCTGAATAGTGTGTCATCATGGTGACATCATCTTGCTTATGGAGAAGCAATTTTTTCCTCCATGCTGTTGTTTTGGCAGAACAAAAATTTCACCACTGGGGTGAACTGGGGTTTGATTTTGTGTCATTTAGAGCCAGTGCATACAATATATAGGGAATCAAAGCCTTAGGGACCTGCTGTTAAACGAATATAATCAACAATAGGTGATGAGCCTTAGTCTTTTCCAGTAACAGCACATCTCGACATTTACATCTAAGGATAAAGAGGTATACCAGTGATGAATACTGGATTAATATTGATATTATTATAGGGCAAGTGATTAAGCATCCTGGATTGGAAGCCGAGGCGTGAGAGACCTAGATAATGTCTGTAAAGCCTATACTGGGATTGGAACGAACTAAACAGTGGTTCATTAATCAAAAATGGACAGGAGAGGTGGGAGGACAGTACAGCTGCTAAACTAGTTGGCTTGAGGTCACTGAGCTGATAGTCTGGTCAGTGCAGAGCGTATGGAGGGAACACAGTGATGCCAGGCACTGAATAGGACAGAATATTTTTGTATATGTATGGTGAAAAATAGAATACAAATGAAGTAAAATACAAAAAGATAGTAAATATACCATGTAAATATAATATACCATATGGTAGCAGTTGCAGTGGTTAGTGAATGTCCTAACTACTGCTGTGGTTTCCATTTAATTGTCTTAGTAAATTTACTGACTGCTGACAGCATTATGAAAACTGTTATAGTCTAGCGTGTGGTGAGTCGAGGCAGGTGCATGTGTGTAAAATCAGCGTGCTTTTTATAAAGAGAAATCCAATAAACATCGTCAAAGTCAAAATAACACCAAACCAGCGCAATCCATAATCAAAGACAGGCACGGCTCAAAATCAGGAAGTCACTAAAAACATGGGAAGCAGGAAATATAGCAAGTAAAGGCTTAAAAAGACGTGAAAACCTTGACTAGGCGTCGCAAAGACACAGTGAAACAGCAGGGGCTTAAACACACGCTAATCACAGATCAGGCAGGAAAACACAAAGGAGGTGAACACAGTAGGGCAAACGACCAATGGGAGGACAGAATGAAAACAAAGCGCACTTGGCTATATAAACAAAACATGAAAACATAACTGCTTATAATGTGACATATAATAATCCCATGGTGCATAACCAGAACGTAATGAGAAATAAATGGTTGTGGAAATTTATAATCTTTGTAAATATAGTGGGATATTCTGTAGGCAAAGCAGGAAAGATCCTGCAGTGAGACAAATAGCCACATTAGGGTGAGAATGGGAAATGGTAAGGCAGGCTGATAATGTGATAGTGTTCTGCCGAAAGGCTTTGTGACGATACAAAGCCTCTTTGTATGAGGAAGGTGCAGTGTGTGGAGAGCCACACTGGTGTTTTTCTGCATTTTCTGTGGTGCAACAAAACACTGACAAGCCTTAAATAATAAGCCAAAACACTGACAAGCCTTAAATAATAAGCCAAAATACTGACAAGCCTTAAATAACTAAATAATACTTAATATTTTTACAAAGCTTGCCAGCTATACTGCAAGCTACAAGGTAAAAGTAGCTACCGTAATTCAATGACTCTTCTACTTATAACAAATAGCTGATTCAGAATGAATTCAGAAGCTAACGAGAGAAAACAGGCGAGGAAACAAGTAACCGAGGCTGGGAGATAAAGTTACAAAAAGACACAATAAGACTTTGTAAAGATACTATGATACAACAGGGTGTAAATAGACAAACAACACAAGGACCAGAGATAGAACAGGTGCACACAATCAGCTAACAAACCAATGACGCGATGGGGGCGGAGCCAGGATGAGAACAGAAACAAACGCGTATGGCAACATAAACAGAACACATGATGTGAACCATAAAAAAAAGGCATATAATGTACAACTAATATAAGAAAATGTTGCATTTTATCCCTGCTACTACACTAATTGATTGATAAAATGTTTATCAAAGAAAATTAGCTGTAGAACTGAGTAAGCTAATACAAAATGAAGGCTAGTTTAAAGCTAAAATGTAGTGGTGCTACTGGTGCTAATGTTTGTTAGCTAGCTGGCTGATAGCTTTCTTAGCAACACTATTTCCACACTGTTTGTCTAAAAATATTCATATAGCGTCAACTTTATAGCGTCTGGGTGATTTTTGTTTTGTCAATTACAGTCAACTGTCAGCCGAGGACCTTGATCGAGTTCCTGCCAATTCAACCAGTAACATCCTCAACCGTCTGCTTGTGACTTATGACTCCCGAATCCGCCCCAACTTCAAAGGTACCGTCATTCATCAACATAACACCTGCTCGCTATTTAGACTCAAACAGCAAGCTCATTCTTTTTAATTCTACACAGAGACCATAAAGGTGTAATTGGAAAGTTGTATTATTATGATCGATTCATATGCAGTGTGACATCAGCACAATAATATTTAAATTTCCAGAAAATCCAGAGTCGGTCGAAAATAAATCCAGGCAAGTACAGATATATAGAGGAGCTCATTAGAGCTGTAATTTGGGTTTAGGACAGAGCCAGGCTCACACTGCGCAGCTTAATTGGAAGCTGTCGAGTGTCACAAAACAGCCAGTGGAATCACAATGTTGTACAGGAGCATCGAAGATCAGCGCTCCTCGTATTCACTCTCACAGGCACGCTTGCACAAGAACATTCTTTATAAAGGTCAACTATATGTGAGGACAAGTTTGAGCTATAATACTCCATCTGTTGTTGGTTTCTATCTCACACACACACACACACACACACACACACACACAATTATTACTTTTCTTTCACACGTGATGAGAACGTGTATTTGTATGAATTCTGAGTGTGTGTGTGTGTGTGTGTGTGTGTGTGTGTGTGTGTGTGTGTGTGTGTGTGTGTGTGTGCAGGCATTCCAGTGGAGGATAAGGTGAACATTTTCATCAACAGCTTTGGCTCCATTCAAGAGACCACTATGGTAAACAAGACCATGAAAATGATCAAAATGTTGTGCCTTTTTAAAGTTGTGTATCAAATTATCCAAACCATAACTCTAAAATCTATCTGTTCATTCATTCACCCAACAAGCCATCTATTCATTCATTCAATCGTTTATTTATCTATTCATCCATCCATCTTTTCATCCATCAGTCCATCATTCATTCATTCATTCATTCATTCTTTTGTGTATCTACAGTATTTATCAATCCATTTATTCATCCTTCCATTGATTCATTCATTCATCTATCTATGTATCCATTCATTCATTCATTCATTATTTTCCAGCTATCTATTTATCCACCCATCCATTTATTCATTCATCCATTTGCTTATTTGTCCAGCCATTCATCCATCTATTCATGGATCTATTCATCCATCCATCCATCCATTTATCCATACATACCTCCATCTATCATCCATCTACTGCTTCATTCATTCATGCATTCATTCATTCATTCATTCAACCATTTATTTACCTGCCCACCCATCCACCTTTTCATCTACCCATCATTCATTCATTCATTCATTATTTTCCAGCTATCTATTTATCCAACCATCCATTTATTCATTCATCTATTTGCCATTCATCCATCCACCCATCCATTTATCTATTTATCCATCCATCTGTCTCTTCATCCATCGATCCATTTATCCTTCTATACCTCCATTCATCCATCTATTGCTTCATTCATTCATTCATTCATTGACCTATTCATTAATTAATCAATTAATCCATTTATCCATCCATTCCAAAAGCAAACACTGAATTGTGCTCGATTAATATTTCTTAACGTCACAATTGTGTGAAAGAGCTTATTTGTCTACGTTTGAAAAAAACTAACTAAATGAAAATCCATGTCTGGTTTATCCAGGATTACCGCGTGAACATTTTCCTGCGGCAGCGCTGGAACGACCCGAGGTTGCGTTTGCCAACAGACTTCAAGTCAGACGCGCTGACGGTGGACCCCAAAATGTTCCAGTGCCTGTGGAAGCCTGATCTGTTCTTCGCCAACGAGAAGAACGCCAACTTTCACGACGTGACACAGGAGAACATCCTGCTGTTCATCTTCCGCAACGGGGACGTGCTCATTAGCATGAGGTAGCTGTCTTTAAATTCTTATTCATTCACTTCTTACCTCGGATATCTGCAGTCTGCCGTATGCGTTCCTCTTACGGGCTCGTGCCTGCAGCACCTGCATAAATTAGGGTGTGTTTTATGTAAATTAGACGTATAATGAGGGTAAATTGAGGCGTGTCTTATACATATGTCATGTAAATATATCATTAATGGACTAATGCTTTCAAACTGATTTATAAATTGCACTCAAATTGTTTGATATCATTTGACAGTTTCATGAATCAGATGCCGATCTGTTCATACATCATTCTGATGAAAGGGCCGATCTTCCTTCAGCGCCGCAGAGAAAAAGCTTCAGTCAATTAGTATCTAATACAGATTAATTAGGTTATGAAGTATGTTTGAAATAAACCGCTGTTTACTAGTGATTTAGTTGTTCTTAAACTTGCTGAATCCTTCTGACAATTAACCAGGATTTCAGATTGCAAAAATCAATAATGTTAATTTATTTATTCGATTAACAAAACGAGCTCTACTGTGACTACTACTTACATACAAGTATCTTATGCACTGTAACGTGATTAAATATCATTCAAAAGCCCACACATGATTCTACTGGTTATGCATCAGTGTGCGCTAGGCTGCGGTTTATTGATTACGCTCTAATAGCTTAAACCCAAGGCAAGCTTCTCTTATCAGCTCAATCATCGAGTTTTAATGTTAACACGCAATAAAGCTGTACTTCTTTGAATGAATTCTTGTTGCATGCTCGAGCTGGCATCACTGATGACTGTCTAACTCTCTCTCTCTGTCTCTCTCTCTCTGTCTCTCTCTCTCTGTCTCTCTCTCTCTCTCAGCTCTCACGGTGTGTGTGAATGTTTTTTCAGAGAAACGTGCCTTGTTTCACTCTATGTGCCGTTTTATACTCTGTGCTATAGCACAAGCTGAAAAGAGGACTTTATAGTGTAGACGAAGAAGAAGAAAATTCTGGGTTTGTGCTCGTCATGTGTGTGATAGCTGTAGGCCAGACACCCCCTCTTTCTTTCTCTTTCTCTTTCTCTCCCTGCCTCTGTGTTTTTTCCTCATCTGCCACTGCAGCTCTTCAGGCAGCCGGGCCTAATGAAGCTTGCAGCGTGTGTCTGCTGAAAACCTCTCTTTCACACACGCACACACACACACTGTGTATTTCAAACATACTGCCTGTTCTAAATGAAGTCATTTATACATATGTGTGCATATACAGTAAATGTGTATGTACTTGCAGGTTGTCGGTGACTTTATCATGTCCCCTGGATCTCACTCTTTTCCCCATGGACACCCAGCTTTGCAAGATGCAACTAGAGAGCTGTGAGTACACACACTTCTAGATCACATGGTGCACCAGGGTCTTCTAGACCTCTTCGAGATGCTTACATTAAAATTTCTGTCTGAAAATAGCGGCAAAATTCTCTTTTCTGACCACTCTTTACCTCCATAGGCAGCCCTTGGATGCTCACATTTCTTCTCTAACACTGCTAGATGTCATACCATCGTATCTGAACCCTCTCTTAAGAAACAGACATGACAAAACTCTATCTGATTCATATTTGGAATTGCAGGATGTTATGTTCACCCACATTTTCATTTTTAGCATTTACGCCGTAAAATAGGAGCAAAATCTCCTTAATTTCATTCAGAAACCTGGGGCCTGCAAACTTTTGCTCTCAAGTGGATAATGATAGTCATTACCGTGCGTTAATAAAAATAGTATAGTGCGAGTTGTGGAGTCAGTAGGGGGCCAGGCACAGTGCGTCAGCATTGCAGTCATCTGTGTGGGAGGGGAAAAAATTTGTTAGGTTCAGCGTACAGAAGGCTTTTTATACACACGCACACACACACGCACACACACACTCATGTAATGGAGCCTATATGAGCAAGGTAGGTGAAATAGCAGGCCAGGCTGTCTGTGGAGCTGCAGGATTGTGTGTGTGTGTGTGTGTGTGTGTGTGTTATAGATTTGATCAACTCAATAGTTCTGATACAGAAAAACAGTATCGGCGAAAAATTGGGAGACTCTCTCTGTAAGTTTGATATCACATATTTTTGTCTGTCAGTCCCAATGAAGGAGGCGTGGCCTCTGTACTTGTCAGTCATAGGGATGGAGGCGTGGCCTCTGCTCTTCTCAGTAAAAATGAAGGAGGCGTGGCCTCTGATCTTGTCAGTCATAGGGATGGAGGCGTGGCCTCTGTTGCCCTCAGTAATAATGAAGCAAACAGTAGCCTAGACGTTGTCTGTGTTCCCCCCAGTAATAATAAAGAATGTGTGAACTCTGCCCCCTCTCTGCCTGGTCTCTGTGCCTGTCAGTCATGGTGATGCAGGTGTGGACTCTGTCCCCATCAGTAATAATGAAAAAAGCATATTCGTTCTGCTTCTTAAAGGTCCACGGTGTGGGATTTAGGAGGATCTATTAGCAGAAATCGAATATAATATTCATAAGCATGTCCTCATTAGTGTATAATTACCTGTATCTATGAATCATTGTGTTTTTTAAGCTTAGAACGAGCCCTTTATATCTACATAGGGAGCGGGTCCACCTCTACAGAGCCGCCATGTTCAGAAGCCCAGAACAGACAAGCCGCTAGAGAGCACTTTCCAGTTTTCGTGTTTTTACAAGTGGGACTGCGAAACTGGAAGGAAGCATCGGAAGAAGAAGAAAGGAAGACAAGGAAGAAGAAAGAAGAGGAATCAGTGTTTGCCGGTGCTGGCTAACAAGTTTGAGAACCAAATTTTGAATAATGGAGGATCATACTTATTTTTTAGCATGGAAAAAGCAAGGAAGTGTGAATGTAAGTTCTTGGAAGTACGCTACAGGCACCTGAGAGCCAACGTACGCTCTAATACACGCTTGCAAAGGGCGGCGTAAGGGAGGGGCTGAATCCTGCAGGGTGGAACCTTATCTGAAAGAAATAGATGTGGCTTCTGTGCCTGTCAGCCTTGGTGAAGGAGGCATGGCCTGTGTGTAAAAGACTAAAAGGAGTAAAGAAGGTGTGTGTGTGTGTGTGTGTGTGTGTGTGTGTGTGTATGTTGTTTGCAGACGGCTACACCACAAAGGACCTGGTGTTCATGTGGCAGTCTGGTGACCCAGTTCAGATGGATGAGATTGCACTGCCGCAGTTTGATGTCAAACAGGAGGACATTGCTTATAGGAACTGCACCAAATTCTACCCTGGAACAGGTACACACACACACACACACACACACACACACACACACACACGCACACACACACACACACCGCCACAAGCTCTTCAACAAAATGCTGACTTGCCTTTTTATTCACTCTAAATCTGTGCCTGAATCGATGTCTCTGAAAGCGTTTAAAACGTCCTCAGTCATACACACATATATATGTGCACACACACACACACACACACACACACACACACAGTATATATAACCTCCTTTCCACACAAACCTTTTTGAATTCCCCCAAGGGGAGAAAGAAAGCCAAATACACCATGTATAGATTTCATGTCTCTTTGTGGCTCAGAAAACTCATTATTGTTTATTTAATTATGGGCTGTAATTTATGTTTTCCAAAGATTCTTGCATAATTCAAAAGGAATCAAGCCAAAAATGCCCTGTCTGATTTATTAAAAGACTTCTGTATGAAATGTTTGTATAATGTGTGATTAAATGTGCTAGAGAAAATGGAGAAGAAAGAAGGCAAAAGAACGAAAACTCAGTTCTCCGGTCTGTAATGTTTCCTCTGTCATGGTCAGCCATCACGTTTTCTCTTCACTCGCTACAATATAAACACTTACCATGTAAATCTGCATGTTAATCTGATGGCTGATGGACATTTCTCTAATTCTCCAATCTCTCTAGTTCTTTCTCTTTCTCTTATATAGGCCATGATGTATGAAGTCCATTGTGTGCTATATTTAAAACCTGTGTGTAAGAGAGTATATGGTGTATGGTGTATACATGCGTTTATGTGCTGTATATTGCACCGCTGTAATTGTGTGTACTAACAGAGTCATCTATTATGAAGTGTATTGAAGCTCTTTAATCGCAGGAGTGTGAGGAAAGATATATATGCAGTCACTGAAGCATGTCCAGCCTTATATGGACTGCATTAGTTTCTCACAGTTATGTGTGTAATAAAATCTGTGCGTCTCCTCTGCGATTAAACACCCACGTGGTCAGGATGCGGCAGGTTTCTCTCCTACGAGCCCTGACGTGTGAGGCTTCATACCTAAAGCTGTCATTATAATAAATTAGTCTACTTTAGACGGCATGGAGACGAAGTGACGTGACCCGTAGCGATTACATTTTTAAAACTCCTTCAAACATCCATCAAATTTGTAAGTAATTAAAACTGGGACATGCAAAGATGCACATGTGGTGCTACGCGAGTACGGAGGTCTGGGTGACTGTTATGACGTCACTGCATTTGCTCTGTATACATTCAGGCTTTACTTCATAAATAGAGTTAAAGGAGTAGTGAGGAGTTCATTCCAAAATAGTGAACATCGATATTCAAAACTCTGAGGAAGTGAGGATTTTTACAGTAGGTATAAGTGGGCCGGCATTTTTCTGTGGCTGATGCAGGTGTTTAAGGATGTATTTAACCAGTGCACATTTACTTGTAGTCGTGTTTCTAATAAATGCTCCGATACCAACATCAGATACCAAGAGATACTATGTAACATACGTAGTAGTGGAGTTGTTTTTGTTGTTGGTTGTGGCAGTGGTGGAGGTGGTGTTTTTGTTGTTGTTGCTGTATTGTTTTTTCGCAGTGATGGCGGTGGTGATGTGCTGTTGGTGCTGCTGTTGTTTTTGTTGTTGGTGGTTGTACTGGTGGTGGTGTTATTGTTTTGTTGTTGGTGCTGCTGCTGTTGTTTTTGTTGTTGTTGTTGTAGTGGTGGTAGTGTTATTCTTTTTGTTGTTGGTGCTATTGTTGTTTTTGCTGTTGTAGTAGTAGTGGCATTGTTGTTGGTGGTGGTGGTGGTTGTAGTCTTGGTGGTGTTATTGTTTTTGCTGTTGGTAGTGATTGTAGTAGTGGTGGCATTGTTATTTTTGTTTTTGGTGTTATTGGTGCTGCTGTTGTTTTTGTTGTTGTTGGTTGTAGGCAGTGTTGTTAGTGGTGTTTTTATTGTTTTGGTATTGTTGTTGTTGTTGTTGTTGGAGTGCGCTAAAGCGAGAAAAACACATTCCTGATCCAGAAATAAAAGGACAGAGTTGCAGCCGTGTACGATGGAAAAACCTCGGCAGCGCTATGTGTATAACTAATGCTTTAGTAGTGTATATACATCCTGTGCGTGTGTGTGTTTTATTATGTACCTATTTCACACCTTCGCCATAAACATCACTCTGGGTGAAAAGGAGAGAGACGAGATTAAAACCACTACCTACAGCAGGAGCCCATGTGGTCACCCTGTGCATGTGTGTGTGTGTGTGTGTGTGTGTCTGTGTGTGTGTCTGTGTGTGAACGCATGTGTGTGTGTGTGTGTGTGTCTGTGTGTGAACGCATGTGTGTGTGTGTGTGTGTGTCAGTGTGTGCACGCATGTGTGTGTGTGTGTTATGTATCTGAGTTAATAACCCAGAGCATTTGTTTTTGCTAAATTAAGCACACTGAACTACTGAACAGAAACTGAGCTGATGGGCAAAACATGATGAAATGAATATGTATTAGCATGTTATACATACGCTCGCGCACACACACACACACACACAGAAATTAGATTTCATATCATAGTATCAAATGTGATGAATACTATACATTTGAACACAAAAGTAAAGATGCACACACACACACACACACACACACACACACACACACACACACACACACACAGAAATTTCAATGACAAATTCTCTTTGTACATACTGTAGTTTAGTAGAGTATCATTTTCCCATGAGACACTTCTGTTACATAATGTCCTAGTTACCTTCTTACATAAGAGAGTCAAACATCATCAATCTAACCTGTCTGTCTTTCTCTTTCTACTTGTGTCTCTCTTTCCCTCTCCCTCTGTCTCACTGTCATGCTCTGTCACTCGCTCTTTGTTTCTTTCTCTATTTCTGTCATATTTTCTCTCTTTCTGATTTTCTCTCTCTCGCTCATTCTCTCTGTCTTCTTCTCTGTCTCTTTCCTCTCCCTCTGGCTCTCTGTCATGCATTCTCTCTCTCTCTCTCTCTCTCTCTCTCTCTCTCTCTCTCGCTCTCTCTCTCTCTCTCTCTCTCTCTCTCTCTCCGCTCT
>JAQMYM010000013.1:2340518-2379331 GCA_030014255.1 Parauchenoglanis ngamensis
CTCTCTCTCTCTCTCTCTCTCTCTCTCTCTCTCTCGCTCTCTCTCTCTCTCTCTCTCTCTCTCTCTCTCTCTCTCTCCCCAAACTTTAAATCAGTGAAAACTGCACCAATATTTTTTTCCTTCATCATTAGATTTCGATTTTGCGCATGTCATTAACCTACCAGTGTGAGATTAGCCTCATTAACATAACTGATTTGGTGAACAGGATCCGACTTACAATGTGGCATAAAATGCATTGGGATGTGCTGTTCTAAGAAACTAATCCATTTTCTTTCTTGCATGAAGCATAAGAAACCGGCAGTGTGTATATTACAGTATAGTGTTAGCGAACCTGGAAACTATCCAGATGGTAGTTATGGTGTGAATCAGTAAGCCATGTGTCATGAGTCCGATGTATTTCCGAATGAAACTTTAATCTTGGCGCAGTATGAATCACAGCGTGCTTTACACCAGCTGAGGGTGAGCGAACACGGTGTAAATGTGCTCCCCGAGTGGAAATATAGTATACAGCGTACAATAAACCATAACCGTAAAGCGTAACACCTCCATTCCTTATTTATTCCTTACGTAAAACAGCTGCACTGGAGATTTTCCCTGCTATACTGTATGCAATAATAATATAAAAAAGCTAATAATAAATACAGTAACCGTTTGCGTCCCTGCTATCAAATGAAAATACGTTAACCCGAAGGTCAAGCTGTCAGAAGAGTTGATAGAATAAATTAGCCGGAAAAGTGCTGTTAAATTATTCAAGTTCATAACATCGGTATCCTCGAGCAGGCGGCAAATCTGATTCCGAGATCAAAAAGCGATCAGATTTATTGCAGTCCTGTGTAAGCTGAAAAGCAGAGGAGGTTTAAATGAAAGAAGAATCTTTTCAAAGCTTGTGTTTGAGAAGAACGCGGAGCTGAAATCAGCGTTCTGTCCAAGAACCGGAGGAATCGGCACTGCAGAGCTCCGGTTACAGCGTCAGGGATGCAGATGGCTCCAGGGTGTTTCTTATTGCCGTAGCTCTTTTTCAATGAGGGCTTTCTTTTTACAAACACTTTGTGTTCTTGGTGTAAAGATTTACAGAGTTGAATCAGTTCCCAGGGGGTCGGTATTTATTGTACAGTTGCACTGATTCAGAGCGTCACTTTACATTGAAGAGTTTGGAAGAAACTGCGACGAAATCGACGCAAGTGCCAGTTTATTGCTAGTGTTATTATTATAGAGGCGTGGCTTTTGGGACTTTAAGGAAGTGGGGGTGTGGCCTGAGTGTCTGCTTTAGTGAAGGAGACGTAATCTTGATATCTTTGTCCAAATGGTAAAGGAGGCGTGGACTTGGTGTCTGTTTCTGTTAATGAAGGAGGTGTGGTCTCAGTTTCTGTGAAGGAGGCGTGGCCTAGGTGTCTGTTTGTTTTTGCGAAAAAGGCGTGGCCTCTATTTATTTTAGCGGCGGGCACGTGGCCTGATAGTGTGTGTGTGTTTTTGTAATGCAGACGTGGCCTTGGTGTCTGTTTGTCTTAGTGAAGGAGGCGTGCTCTTGGTGTCTGTCGTAGTGGCTTCATAGTCCATTTGTCTTAGGAAAGGGGGTGTGGCCTGAGTGTGTGTTTGTCCTAGTAAAGGAGGCATTACTGAACGAAGCCGATTAACAGCCCTGTGTTTCAATTATAGATGGATAAAAATATAAATAAATGTAAATGACCAAGCACATTGAAGTATTCCTCTCTCTGCCTGTAGGTTATTACACGTGTGTGGAGGTGATATTCACTCTCAGGAGGCAGGTGGGCTTTTACATGATGGGTGTCTACGCTCCCACGCTCCTCATCGTGGTCCTCTCGTGGTTGTCTTTCTGGATTAACCCCGATGCCAGTGCAGCCCGCGTTCCTTTAGGTCAGTCTGCCAGTAAAACTAACAACCAATCAATAATAACAGGAGGTGTGCTGATGAGTAAAAACCAAAATGATTTTACACTGTAAGATAAACTGTGTGGTAATTTATTTCATTTTTAATCTGTAAAGTGGCCTTCAAATCAAAATTAGTGTGTTAGAGCTTTTTGTGTCTGAACCTTAGGGTTATGGGCATCGATATGGCTCTCTCTCTCGCTCTCTCTCTCTCTCTCTCTGCAGGTATTCTGTCTGTCCTGTCTCTCACCTCTGAATGCACGTCTCTGGCGTCTGAACTGCCGAAAGTCTCCTATGTGAAGGCCATCGATGTCTGGATGATCGCCTGCCTGCTCTTTGGCTTTGGCTCTCTGGTGGAGTATGCTGTGGTTCAGGTGTGCATGTGTCAAAGGGAGCATGTATGCAGTATAGAAATTGTTGGGAGAAAATGCGTTATTTTGGGTGTTTGTTATCGTGTGTATACCTTTCTCGTACCATGGACAGCAACTCAACAGACCACGCGACGTCCATTTCCTCAAGCACTTGCACAGCACAGGAAATAGCCCGAGGTTGCTTGTGTAAAACACTTCAAATGATCTGTTTGCGAGTTAGAGCAGTCATCCGATTGAATCATCCTCAATGGCAAACAGCATTTATCTACATAGCATTTTCCAAACTGCTCCACAGAGCAAAAAAAAGAAGAAGAAGAAACTGAGTAGGAAACCACCCTTTTTTTGCTAAGTTAACATATCCTAGAATACCCAGATCTCTTTAGACAGTTTGAATCTAAATATTGTAGTGAAACCCTTTAAACCTCTGAACAATTTTACATCATGAGTACGGAGCACAAAATATGAGCTGGGATTTTAGCCAAGCGTTTTGAATGCTCTTTTACAACCAGGCTTGTCAGAACCAATTGATCCGCACATCACTTCAGTTCCACAGCAAAGCTCTCGGGGGGGTTACGAGTTACTCTAGCCGCGCCGTTGTGCTTGTTCAGCACCGACGACCGCCTCTACCGCTGAGAGACGCTGCGGCTGTGCGTTCACGTGTCTTTAGCAGACTGCTGTTGGTGTGAATGACTTGACAGGTGATGCTGAACAGTCCTAAGCAGATCGAGAAGGAGAAGGCGAGGATGGCGGAGAAGGAGAAGGAGAAGGAAAAAGAGAAAGAGAAAGAGAAGGAAGGGAAGACAACGTCCAAGGCCAACTCCATCAACGGCACTGGAGGAACCCCGATTCATGTTAACACACTGCAGGTGAGCAGGGTTACACACTCTGCTATTGTAGGTTAAATCGGTAGTGGGCGTGGCTTAAGCCTGGTGGCGTTCTTCAACCTCAGCTGTAGCTCTCAGTTCCTAATCATACAATCCACCTTAAATTTTGATTTGCTCTGAGATGCTTCTCTGCTCATCGCGTTTGTAAAGAGTTATTATCTGAATCAACAAGGCTTTCCGACTTTAACAAGGAAGTAGTAAATTCAGTACCCAAAGATTATGGATGCGTGTGTTAAGCTGCGGAGATTTTTGTAGAAAGTCACAATTTGACGAAATTACAATCAGCCAACCGAGAAGCAGCACAGCAGCCAACCCTTTTTGGCTTTTCCAATCTTGGCTTTTGTAGATTTTTAGTTTCTACCATTAACCAGCTATACTTCGGGCTGTTCGGAGCACGCTCAGTGAGACACGGATGAAGAGGAGAGGATGTTTCTGTGGGGTTTGAGTCTAATGTGTTCCGACAGACAAGTCTCCTGAAGCGACGGAGTCGCAGCACACTGGGGATTTTCTTCTTCTCACATTATAAAACTCCGATCGGCTAGACGCAGTTTTACCATTATCAGGATTTACTTCATTTAAACTCAGCTCCATAAACCAAAATCCTTCCCAATACACGAAAGGAATAAAAAAATCGTGACGGGCCTGCTGTTACAGGAACAGTTAACAGTTGTCGGTGTCCAGTTCTGTCTATAATTTGTATTCATTATTGAACGACACTTCATAGTTTCATCCATTCATAGCTGAGCAACATCGTTCCCTCACCAGCCTCTCTCAGTCGTGTGTGGTGTGTGTGTGCATGTTGTGTGTCCGCACCTCCTCCAGGTGGTTGAAACCCGTTGTAAGAAGGTGTGCACCTCCAAATCGGACCTCCGCTCCAATGACTTCAGTATCGTCGGCTCTCTGCCACGCGACTTCGAGCTCTCCAACTTCGACTGCTATGGGAAGCCCATCGAGTCCACAAACGCGCTGCTCAAATCGCAGAACAAGAACGCCAAGAAGCCGGCGCCCCCGAAACCCGTCATCCCGTCTGCCGCCAAGCGCGTCGACCTGTACGCTCGCGCCCTCTTCCCTTTCTCCTTCCTCTTTTTCAACGTCATCTACTGGTCCGTTTATCTGTGAGCATCTCTTTGTTTGTGTCAGAGAGAGTGTGTGTGGGTGCGCGTTTGTGATTTTGAGCATGCATGACTGCCAGGACAGGGTTTCCAGCATGCACCAAGTACTTGAGACTACCAAATATGTTCCATTTCCTCCTGATAAAAAAGCTGAAGACTCACTATGAGGTTTGTAGGGTCTGTCAAAGTGGCAAATATATCAGATACAGATTCCTTTTGTTTAACAGAAACACAGTAAACAGTTTAATAGCCCGAAAAAAAACATTAAAAAAAAAGCGGTGTGGTCGGGAGCTGCTTGCTGGCAGAGGCGATTGTGAAATGGATGCTGGATTTTCTCCATAGTTAACAGTAAAAGAAAAAAAGCAAAACAGTACGTTTTCGATATAATTCATTTACATATTGATGGTCTAACAGCTACATGGCTGTCATTTCATCCTTTTTCTGGCAAAGGTACAATTTCCAGCTAAATCGAATGCATACGAACAGAGTTCAATTCACATTAACGAGCTCCAAACATTCCCCATGTCAGTTCGTCTCGGAGCATCCTGTCACATCTCTTTTTGAGTGAGAACTTGTACTAGCATACTCGTTATTCCTATGATAAAAGCACTGCAGAAAACTATTTAGCAAAGTACATGGAGAAAAGACTCCAGTGCCAGTAAGATAAAAACAACAACAAAAAGAAAAAGATGAGTTTATTTGTTCCAGCCTCATTTTGAGTCTATGACTTTGCAGAATAAAATATCCTGAGTGGAAAGCCCAGACCCGTTCCTAACCAGCTTCTCTGCATCAAGACCATTTCACATCTGTGTGTGTGTGTGTGTGTGGACCCTTTTTTTAGCTCCTGCATACTGACCCAAATTTACTCGAAACAATGGTACCTCAAATACTAAAATGCAGACTGGGCATTTCTGTGGCTTCTTATTAACTCGAGGTTTATCAGTTATGTTCTGCATGCTCCCAAAAGGCCGTGTGTTTTGTACGAGTGTGTATAAAATGAAGACGCTGTTACAATAAAGAGCTTCGTTCATCACTGAGGACCTTTTCGAGCTCTTCTTTCACAGTGTGTATTATTTCAATTAGACTTTTTTTCCCCCCTTAAATCCGAGAACCCTGGAGCTGTGAGGCAGCAACGTCGCCTACTTATTACGGTCACTTTAATGAAAGACGGCAAAGAACAGATTCTGCTATTATGCTTTTCACCTCCGTGCAATGTCAGCGCAGCCGATGAACTCATTTGTCCGTAATTACGCTGAACTTTTCAACACGTGGGTTTTTCCATCGTGGACGCACTCCTTTACAACTTTAAATGTCAACGATATTGAAAGAACTGCTGAATTAAGTAAACCAGTTCAATATACCCACTTATGTCCAATTAGTAGAAAATGTCAAGGCTTTGATTGTTTTTTTCATAAAGAGGAAATGGGTTAATGAAAAGACATCCAAAATGTACCTCATTTGTAACTCATTTGTACATAATCAGTAAGTGTACACGTGTGGTTGTTTTACATGATTCTTGAGTGCTATTTAAAAAAAATAATCAAATTGGCGTACGCCACACTACAGTGTCATTTCCAGTAACAACACAGTTTTATTCCTCTTATGCCACCGCGTACGGATCATGGATTAATATCAAGCCATCATCCTTACTGTATAGATTGTGTAAAATGATATTTTGTCTGTATGATATTTGTTTGGAGCAGGTTTTTCTGTTGTTGTTTTTAGCTCCCTCTGCTGCTTCTAAGGGGAACTGCAACTGTAATGTAAACAGCAGATCTGTTTTGGTCATGGGTGAAGCTTAATTTCCCTGAATCAGAATTGGAAACACAGAGGATCACCAGGACATTTTCCTATGGAACTAGTAGAGATTCCTTGCCGAGCACTAATAGCAAAGTCATGGCGGTGTATCAAAGACGTCATAACACGTTCCTTTACTTCCTGGAAAGACTCTGGGGGTCCGGAGACAAAAAGAAGAAGCAGCTGAAACAAGGGAAATGATCCAGATCAATTGCATTGGGATGTTGTGATTCTCAGTTTTCACAGGTATTATTGAATTAAATGACTTTTACAGGAAAAAAAAAAGTTATATAAAAATCACAGACTGCAGCTTTAATCCAACCTGAGAATGAGTTCTGTCTCTCATAAATAACATGCCTCCTCTAACTCATAAACACAACATCTACTCGCACGTACTCAGTTAACATCGTCCTTTTTTAAGATTTGTTCACACACATTAGGCTGCTCCTTATATCGAATAGTTATCTATGTGTGTTTTTTAAAATAACTTGTGCATTGCTATAATGGTTTAGAGCTTTAATAAAAGAGATCTTTCAGCAGTTGGTCAAATTTAATTAATGAATAAAAATAATGTCTGATATGTAGATTTTGTGTTTTAAATCCACTTTTTAAGATGTGCAGAACTTGGGCAATATCTGTCACTCTCATATCACACACAAATATATAACATAATTTGAAAAATAACGTGGTTCAAGAAGGTTCAACTGTCAAGAAAGCTTGATCCCTAAATTATTTCAGGAATTTATGACGGCGTTATTTAACGTTTTAGGAACGTTACATAAGAAACAATCAAAAAGCATCTGCATGGTGTTCCACTAGAGGGTGCTGCAGACCCTCAGAAACCCCTTTCTTGTGCCCTTAAACATTTACACAGGTACACCATAACATTAAAACTACCTGCTTAATATTGGGTAGGTCCACTTCGGCCCCAAAACAGCTCTGAGGCTTGAGGCATGGACTCTGATGGTGTGCTGTGGTATCTGGCACCAAGACATTAGCAGCAGATCCTATAAGTCTTGTAAGCTGTGGTGGGGGCTCCATGGATGAGACTTGTTTGTCCAGAACACCGCTCAGATGCTCAATTGGATTGAGATCTGGGGAATTTGGAGGCCTTGAACTCTTGTCATGTTCCTCAATCATTCCTGAACAGTTTTTGCAGTGAGCATTTTCCTGCTGAAAGAAGCCACTAACATTACGTTTGCCATGACGGGTGTACTTGGTCTACAACAATGTTTAGGCAGGTGTTGTGTGCCAAAATAACAACCCCATGAATGCCAGGACCCAAGGTTTCCCAGCAGAACATTGCCCAGAGCATCACACTGCCTCCGCCGGCTCGCCTTCTTCCCATAGTGCAACTCGGTGCCATTTCTTCCTCAGCTAAGCGACACGCGCACATGGCCGTCCACAGAATGTAAAAGAAAGCATGATTCTTCAGACCACACCACCTTCTTCCATTGCTCTATGATCTAGTTATAATGCTCTATGGTCCATTGTAGGTGCTTTCAGTGGTGGACAGGGGTTAGCATGGGCACTCTGACCGGTCTGCAGTCACGCAGCCCCATACACAGCAAGCTGCGATGCACTGTGTTCTGACACCTTTCTGTCATAGCCATAGGATCGAAGCAGATGGGCTAGACTGTGCTCCCAACACACATCAGTGAGTCGATGGTTCGACAGGATGTCTTTCCTTGGACAACTTTTGGTAGGTACTAACCTCTGCACACCAGGAACACCCCACAAGACCTGTTGTTTTGCAGATGCTCTGACCCAGTAACCCAGCCATGACAATTTGGCTCTTGTCAAAGTCACTCAGATCCTTCTGCTTGCCCATTTTTCCTTCTTCCAACACACCGACTTGGAGAATTTGCTGCCTAATAGATATCCCACCCCTTGACAAGTGCCATTGCAACAAGGTAATGAATGTTATTTATGTCACCTGTCGGTGATTTTAACGTTATGGCTGATCAGTATATCAGTATATATGAGTATGTTCCTTTCCTTTGCCTTTTCAGTCCTCTGACACCTTCTGCGAAATAATATAAGAACTACTTATTGCAAGTCCCCGCCAATTTCTTGTTCCAAGCGCTATACATCATGAATTCCACTAAAATACTAAATAGTTACCCCTATTGAGTGACCAACATTTTTCTGAACTGTTATTTGGGAGCTATAAGCTGATTTTCCACTGATTTGTTCACCTTTAGGGCAGCATGCTCACTACCTGATTTAGATCCATAGAGTTTTTATTGCACCTAGTGGTCTAAAATGAGAGCCTAGTAGCGGTCCATTGAGGTGGGACTCATGCTGCCCCAATATTTTTAGGAAGTATGTATAAAATACATTAGCATTTTAGCTCCAGTGACAATCTAAAGAAAATAAACACGTACTGGCTAATCAACTAGCCTACATCTGGTTAAAGGGAGAAATCGAGGGAATGTGAGTTATTTTTTTTGTTGTTGAACTATTCCATTAAACCCGCTGTTGGATTATTTGTGACTTTCTCATGCTGAGAACTGGATTTCTAATCAGAAATTAGATTTCTGGATTTCAGGATTTCTAAGTCTTCATACCAGTAGTTTCTTTTTTCCCCGTTACTTCTGTGACTTTCTTAATGCCATTCTTATCAGCGAACCAGAAATCCAGTCTCTCAATCTTCTTCACAGGGAAACCACTTTTTTATTTATTTATTTTTTTTACTTTGATCAGATTTGCCAGTTCTGTTTAATCCTGCTTTGAAATGAAGTCCTTCTTCCTGTCTTGGGTCCCTTAATCCTACCTCTGACATGACCTCCTGTGTATCTCGGCTTGTATTTCCTCGCCTTGTCTCATCCCTTTTTTTGCTTGTTCCTGATTCTAAGCCTTTCTGCCTGCAGTATACACAACTATATATAATGAACTACTTTTGAATTTGCATTGTAGTGCTTTTAATGTGACCAAGATAAATTGAAATTAAATTAGGGGATTTTCATCCTCTTTGGTAGAAAAAGACTTGAGGATTGGTAATACTTGGTAATGTGGGTTGTGCTTTGTAATGGGTTAATCTCATGGCTGCAAGTGGCATTCAGAGAGACCTCAGGCCTGCGTCCCAATACACATAGGTGCACTAAGTAGTATTCTTATATGCTAATGACACCAATAGAGTACTGATAAGCTATTTCATACTGTACTATGCAGGTGTAGCCTATTAGAGATGACTTAAATCCTTTTAGTTGCTCAGGTGTAATCTCACAGACACTGCAGTATCTTCATCCAAGCTCTTCATCTTCATCCAAGACTTTGTACATGTACAATTTTAGCTAGCTAGCTAAAAATAACAGTGCAGAGAACAAGACTATGTCTTCTGCTTGCTTACTGTCCCCGTTCTTCTCTTTCTCCTGACTGGCTCCAAGCTCCTGCCTGCCACTGTGTAGTTCTTTTATTGACATTGGGGCGTTATAACATTTGACATATTTTTCCTCCACTGAGTCAAAAATCTGCTTAATTAAAATAATCTTTAAATAATTACAGGACAACAGAATATTATATAAAACAAATACAAAATCCATTCATACATTACGACATGCAGAAGATTCACTTTAAGGACAATCAAACAAACTAAGAAATACAAGCATGGGTTAAAATAATAATAATAAAAAAGGAATTAAAATTCGCTGGACAAGATTTAACTCTTTCATATATTTTATAAATATATTATTATTTATTTTATTTATAAATCTGTTCGGCTCTTTATGCCTTCGAATTCATTCGGCTTTTTTTCCGTCTTCGGAAAGGTTCGACGAATTTTCGGATCCGCTCGGCTCTTTCCGTCTTCGGGTTCACTCGGTTTACTGCGGCTTCGGAAAGGCTCGTCGATTATCGGATTTGGACCTCTCTCTCTCTCTCTCTCTCTCTCTCTCTCTCTCGCTCTCTCTCTCTCTCCCTCTCTCTCTCCGCCTTCGGAACTCCTCGTGCATTTTCAGTTTCCGACCCGCTCTCTTTTCTCTTTTATCGGCTTCGGCTGCGTTCGGCTCTTTCCGTCTCCATCATCATTCTTCCCGCGTGCGTGGCGGCTGAAGCCCTGCTCGTGGACGCGCGGAGCCGCAAAGAAGCTGGAGCAATAGGACAGAAGAAGCTCCCTGTCTTCCCCCCACCGCGCTGTCCTCTCTACAAGAGACTAATCGGTCTTTTTTTCTCCGTTCTTATTTACTCGTCCCCCCCCTTTCATTAATATTAGTTTTATTCAGATCATGAATCGAGGCTGTAGCGCGAGCGCAATTTTGTGAACGTGAACGACGGGAAAGGGGGGAAAAAAAACAGAAGATGATGATGAATTTGTCGGGTTTCCTGTTTGTACCCGCTTTATGGGGACTCGCTCTCGGTGGATCACCGAGCGTCCAAATCGGTGAGCATCACCTTCTTTTAAAATAATAAATAACATCCTTTAAAATGGTCAATCCTCTGAACCCCGTCTGAAGGGGTTAGCACTGAAACCCAGATATACATCACTAAGACATGCACTGATGGTGACATGGAGCGTTTTTTTCTTTCTTTCTTTTTTTTAGAATGATATTGGTGTTACACTGTGCCTATATAATAATTCGGCTTAATAATGCATGGTTTATTTTGTCCCTCTGTGTGTGTGTGTGTGTGTGTGTGTGTGTGTGTGTGTGTGTTGATGCCCTCAGGCGGCCTGTTTCCGCGCGGTGCGGATCAGGAGTACAGCGCGTTTCGGGTCGGGATGGTGCAGTTCGGCACGGCCGAGTTCCGCCTCACCCCGCACATCGATAACCTGGAGGTGGCCAACAGCTTCGCCATCACCAACTGCTGTAAGTCTCCAGCTTTCATCCTGAATCATTTTACGGGTGCAAATTTGAAAAGCAGGCGTATTTACATGCCCTGAAGACTTACGCGCATAAATATTTTACGCACTGAGCGCGGGACAGACTGCATGTATCGACTGTGCGCATCCCCCCCCAACCCAGTCCACCTGGTCACTATGGGAACTAAGCGAACAGGAAGTGGGTTGTGCAAAAAAAAAAAAAAAAAGATGAAGAAGAAAAAAAGTCTATCCTGGCCTGTGCATGGCATTTTGCAGGCTGTCCAGCGTGCTCAGGAGATGATTAACGCCAGTTTTGTTGAGCGTGTGATGCATGAAGGCGCCTGTAGAGCGCGCTACCGAGCCGCCTTATCAATTAACACCGTGTTTATTCACACAGCCGCCTCCGCGCTAACTGGAGGAACATATTGGGCCATGTGGAGGTGTTGGAGAGGCGTGGGCTGAACCTCAGCTGCGTCCCAAAATGCCTGCCTATTGCACACTGCACATTTTGGGCGATACCCATGTGGAGCATTTATGGAGAGAGCAGGGGGCCGTTTGGAATCACTCTGTTTTTTGGCATTGTGTTACAACTGCCGCGTGAGCGAGTCAGATTCGGTTACCATGGTAACGCTGGATGAGACCGCAGCCCTGTTTTTGCACAGTATAGACGGGACCCAAGTATATGAAAAAACAACTGAGGAACAGATGGATGCAGGTCTTTTCTGGCAGATGTTTTATCAAGCTCGATGTGAATAAATTGTTTTTGTAAATTATTCACATAAAAATGTGGTAGCCTTATTAGTGAAAATCCAGTTTGGGAAATAGTTTATTTCCTACTTTCGCGTTAAATGTACGTATAAAGAGACTCACTTGGTTGTTTCATATTAACGACCTGCAAGAAATAAATCCATACCACCGCCATAAATTATACCGGCACAGACGAGACTAGCTATTCGATCAGGACAAAAGTAATGGCGCCCTATGGGAGGAAGAAGAGTTATTGCGTGCCGCTGCACTGGCCGAGCTGCGCTATTGGAAGAGTTAGCGCACACTGATCTGAGGAAACTCTCTTTCACCGTTCAATCGCCATTCTGTCGTTTTCAGCTCTGTTTGCCTTTTACGGAGTTACGTGGATGTAAATTGAGAACAGCTGTGCGGTGAGCACGCTCAGCAATTTCTGAGTACAAGGAAAATCAGCATTACGCTGATTAAACATCGCAAATCTCGTAGGAGCTGTAATTTGGTTTGGCTTACAAAAATGTACAGTTTAATACAAGATTGATAAATGATGCCTAGTGTCATTATGTTATCCTGATGTTTTATTGCATAATTGGAAATCAATCAATAAGCATTTTATAGGAAATACACCAAAAGCGGTAGCTTTTTGTTGATGGAGGATGGTAGTAACAGTAATACTGTTTAGTATATTTTAATATAATTATTATTTCAATTATATTTAGGCTTATTTATGGCAAGAGCTAAGTAGCCACAAAAGGTGTTGGATTTCTGTCATCTTGTCAGATAGATACTGTGTAGCTCAGATGCTTATACAGACTCAATATCAGCATCAATGCTAACACATTTGATCAACAAAAGCTAAATTATTAACCTAGTTAATTCCAGAGCAGCTGCTACTTAATCCTAACCAAACATGAAACTGAGCTCATGTTACGTTACGTTTCGGGTCACATTTATCATTCCTAATTAAATCCATTAACCACTCTTTTCTTTTCATTTCCTGATTATTGTCCTCTTACATTATTTTTTTGACAACGCACGTTTACGAGACCTTTGCCAAGCCAGGGCACCTCTTAAAGGGATTTCCTGACATGTCACTGCTCACTGCCTATTTAAGGTATTGTGAGTTCCTCCATTTCAATGTTTCCGTGATCTTCAGGTCTTTAGAGACCCGTTAAACGTCAGGGCCGAGTGCTGACGACGAGCAGCCAATAGAAACTGATAACCCACGCCACATGATTTAATACTGACTTAGCCTACTCGTTAATATTTAACACATAAGGTCTAGAAACCCTGTCTAAAATGGTGCCCTGGGGTACAACCTATTGCAGTGCATTATGGGATTTCTTGAGCAGCCTGGATATTCTTCGTCATAGGTGTGAGACTGAGTCATTTTTTCCAAACCCGCCTCCGAATTTCACGATGGATAATAATTGGTAATTGTCCAACACACAGTAGCCTATGTGTCAGAGTAGAATTTACTAGGTAACAAATAAAACACTTGGGGGCAAGCTGTGATAGGTTGCTGTTAAAGAATGACAATTTTTTTGTACATACATCCATTTCTAGTTATATTTAATGTTGTGTGACGCCCAGGAAACAAGTAGTTCCTGTTAGCACTCACGTCACAGCAGGTAGAAACATCACTGTTTCCTCACCGGCTTCTCTTATTCTGATTCATTAAGCTAAAAAGACCAAAAAAACATTGGAGCTTGTCATGTAAAGAGACTCCTTCCAAAAACCTAAATAAATTTGAAATTGAAGCTGCTGTTGGAGAAAACGGATCGACACCTTTTGGCCAATCAGGAACAAGAATTCAACAGCGCTGATTATTGCATCAGTTAAGTAAGTTAATAAGTCGCACCGCCTTTGATCCTGGAACACGCCTACATACGTCCAGCATGAGTCATGTAGATCTGCAGTGAAGGACTGCGGCTCTGGCATTCGAGATCCACTGCACCATGTCCTCGTACTGCCTGGACTGCTAGTTCTAATTAATGTGAATGGCACTCACGCACACACACACACACACACACACACACACACACACATTTACAGTAGCTATGGAGTGCATATTCATATGAATATTTGTTGAGGTGAGAGAGCTGGATGGACTAAAGCACTAAAGCGCCGCTGCATCGCTCTGTTTCGGTCCGTAAAGCAGTGCTCTGAGCAAGTAGTCGGCATTGTGGGTAATGTAGGAAAGTGAGAGTAGACTTCAGTTTATTTTACATTTTACAGATAAAGATTAACGTGCAAGGCGGATCTTTCTTAATTTTGGTCACTCACGATTTAAGAATTATTTGCCAGTCGTCTGTCGCCATAGCAACGGTGCTTCGTATTCATGTCACGTTATCCGCCGTATGACATTAAAGAGTCGTGGCGGTTCAGTGTCCGACAGCTGTTCACCCTGTTATCCATTACCGTAATATTTACGATGCCTGTCAGAGACGTTATTCTGCGCACACACACGCGCGCGTGCTATTAAAAGCACCTGCTGCTGTCTCACTTTGCTGTTATACATCATACCAGGGCAGCTTATATTTTATTCCGCTACAGCTCATGAATCATAGATCTTTGGATAAGACGAGCTGCACCCAGGCACGACCTCATGTTTCATGTTGCGTCCTCTTGACATGACTTATTGGAAGAAAAACACGTGCGAATGTGGTAACGCTGAGTTTATTTACTAACAGGGTCAAAATGGCTCCATGTCTCCGTATCATAAAATAACAGACATGCCGTGAACTTAATATTGCAGCGGTAAAGGCGGTTTCTTGTGTTTCTGGTATTTGATATCTGCTGCACGTCCGCGCTTCCGCTCTCCCAGTGTTAAAAGGGCTCGCTAGCATTTTGAGGATTCCTGATTCCGAGATTGTACTTCCAGAAGATTCCAAAAGAACTGAATCATGCTGTAATCATAAAGACTGCCTTATGCCCATTCTAGGACCTCTTAGTCACTATCTGCGTTCATTTATTCATTTTTTCCGACCTCAAACATGTGTCTTTGAGCTACAAAGTGAGGAAGAAAAAAAGCATGGAAGAGGATTTGAGTGAATGATTTTTGTCTCAGGGAGTTTTTCTTGGCTTGCTCATTAGGGATGGAAATCAACAAAGTCGCTCTGTGACGAACAAAGAAATCTCGCTTTGATAGTGTATCATGGGGACTGATCAAAATATGACTTTGTTAACATGTGCCGTGTGGCGTTCGGCTATACGTGCTGCGGTACACATCCCACAGGCTCTGTGTGCGTGTGCACGTGTGTGCGCGCGTCCCATCGCATAAATATTCACGCCGGTCCATGCGGAGGATTTATTGCCGAAGACAGGATGAGGAACGAGCAAGCGTGCGCTTATTCTTTTACAGACAGCCTCTCGTGCAGTCCCAACAATCAGCAATCACCTTGAGACACAGAGAGAGCGAGTGAGAGAGGGCAGAAAAGAGAGAAAAACAACAGTGAGCTAGGGAGGAAAAGAAGGAAAGAGAAATGAGGTTCGGGTCAAGGGAATGAGTTCGTTTAGTGAGCGGTGTGTGGTGTGTGGTGTGAGTGGGGAGAGAGAAAAGAACAGCGCGCGTTGGATCCGTAAAGGGCGTTCCTCTCAAACGTGCTGTGAAAACCAATCCTAGATATACACTTCAATACACACTACAGAGGTCAACGTAAATCTAAAATACTTCTAGCGTAGTGCTGTCGAGTTCTTGAATCTGATTGGTCAGGAGGAGCTGATTTGTTTTCCATAGCAACAACGTACTAATTAGCGAACACTGACAACATTGGCGGTAAGTGGCGCAGTGTTACGTGGCTGTAATTACGAGGTATTTCCTCTATAGCGGATGAATTATGTAGGCCTTTTACATACAGTCTCAGGAATTCAGTGAACCGTATATAACTGGAGAAATTAACATAATCTTAAATTGTCATGTTCAGGGCTTAGTTGAAAATCCTTTGCAGTGGATGGCTGCCAGAAGCCTGTGACCTGTAGATATCACCACTTTCGTATTTGATGCTCCGTCAGCCTAAAACGGAGCCAGGTTTTTAGTATCTGGCTGTTTTTTTGGGGCTGTAGGAGGGGCGCTTTATGCCTTCAGTGTTGTCTTCTGTGGAGTTCACGTCAGTAAAGACCCCTTCTCCTGGCAGCTGTCTCACAGACGAGGCGGCAGGTTTCTGCTATTCTTCGAGAGTTTCCTCACTCTATCTCTTTTTTTTGCTTCAAGAACAAGATTCCACTCCAGATGCTACTTGTTGGCCTGCAATTCAATCAATATGGTTGAATTTGTTACTGATATCCGTCATGTTCCTGAGATAATTTATCATAAATAACTATATCAGACCTATATATATCCAGTCAGCCAATCATATGGCAGCAGCAGTCCATAAAATCTATAAAACAATGCAGATATCATGTCACCTTCATCATGCCGCAAGATTTGAAGCGTTCTGAGATGCTTTTCTGCTCACCATGTTTGTAAAGAGTGGTTACTCAGCAGATCAAAGTCAGGTCGAGGTCAGATTATTCCCCCATCCAGATGTTAATGAACATTAACTCACTTCTTGACCTCGACCTGTATCTGTTGCTGCTGCCGCCACGTGGAGAACAGTGCTCAGACAACAATATAACCAAATAACTGAAAATAAGGATAATTTTAGGATTTCGGCACTTCAGGTGATAATGCTCATCTATTTTTTTTTAAAATTATTATTACATGTTGGTGCAAAGCATAAGCATTGGTACAAAATCAAAGCTTTGCCTATTAGTTAGTATCCAGTACCGTATCATTACGGTATCAACAGTTTGGCTTTTCATTTATTTTTGGAACATGCCGGACAAAATGAGTCAGTCGACACATGGCTACGCCTCCATTTTATTTTCAAACGAGTGCGTCAGGTGTGTGGAAGCTGCGGCGCTGCTTATAACTGTTCAGGAAGTGTTCAAAGGCGCTGCTTTGTTATGTCGCACGCTGACATAACACAAGGGCATACAAAATAACATAGCGATATTTCCTCCAACCATCAAATAGAAATTATTTTTGTGTGGGTTTTTTTTAAAAGAAAGTGGGGTTTTTTAATGGATGTATCAGAAATCCGGCCCATCCCCAGAGCGATGCTGGCTGGCGCGGTCAGTTGGAGATTCAAAGGAGGTTCAAAGGCTTTCTGCTTTGTACTCTGGCTCCATGTGCACTGCGTACAAATTGCTGCAGATGGACGGAGAGCTCAGAGACTGCGCACACACACACACACACACACACACACCTGTAGTTGTACATTATCTGTCTCTCTCTGCAATATCACCTAATTAGGGCGACTAAATTTACTACTCCCCTGGTTCAGCCACTGAACAAACACAATGTAAACTGTTGTCACCGTGTGTGTGTGTGTGTGTGTGTGTGTGTGTGTGTGTGTTTTTCAGTCTGTCTTTCTCCTTTCTTGACATTCTCTCTTCCTCTCTTCATCTCTCTCTCTCTCTGTGTTTTACAAAGATAGTGTGAAGTACTTCTCAGATCTACAAGGACTTTGCAAATCCACTTTATTCTGTATAATGAGAAAAAGAACAATGGCTCTTGAGTAGGCCTTTTTTCATAATCCCACACACACACACACACACACACACACACACACACTTAGTAATTCACCTGAGAGTCTCTCCACATTTCTATATTCAGGATTTGTTGTACCAGGCTATCAAGTCAAGTCAAGTCAAGTCAAGCTAATTGTAATTTTTTATTGTCAAGCCCGTCTTTATAAAGCCAGACCGGATAATTGTGATTCCCCTAAAAATATGTTTTCTCTTTGGTTTTTGAGTAAAGATTAATAGATTTAGTATAGCACCGTACTAATGCTGGTTAAGGGTTGCACGACTTTTCCGTAGTTAAAGCAAAAAATAGTTTCAGGATATTGCTATTTTTAGGCTGTTTTATTAGTGCAGCAAAGAACACGCCAAACTGCACAGCCATAAACAGACCACAAATTACATTCCCAGCTTCGGTGCTTTTTAAAGCTCCGCTGTTAAATATCTGCGCAGTAAATATGCAAAATAATTATAATTCTGTGTATAATATTACAGGACGTACCAGTTCTTAAAATGCACTCGTGTGGACGAGCCGGTGGCTCAGCTGAAATCGTTGACTAACTGAGATCCCCTTACAGCCTAATTATGATAAGATTCTAACATAATGATGGATGTGGGACGCGATGTCTTCAGCAGCGCCTGGAAGGTTTTAATGGCATGTTCATCTCTGGCTTCAGTAGTCTGGACTCATGAGTCTGGATCAGCCACTGATCAGACTCTAAAGTAGCTGAGCGGGATCTCACATGGTCTGATGCTCCTATTGAAGTGATGTTCACGAGCCGTTCAAACCACTGCGCCACCACCGACCTGAACTGGTGACAACAAATCTGACAACAATTCTTCCAGTCTTCTACTGTTCAGTTTCAGTGGTCCTGTAGCCTCAGGTTCCTGTTCTTGGAGAGAACCCCAATGTGGTCTTGTAGCTCATCTGCCTCAAAGTGTGATGTGTTGCTTTTCTGCTCACCACGGTTGTAAAGAGTGGTTATTTAAGTTACCGTAGCCTTCCTGTCATTTCAAACCACCGCTTATTATGTGCATTTCGGTTTTCACGCCACTCTGTGTAAACTCTAGAGACCGCTCCATGGAGATCAGCAGTTTCTGAAATACTCAAACAAGCTCATTTGGCACCAATAACCATGGCAACCATGACATTCGACCTGTATTTTGCATGATTTTATGCATTGACCAGGCTGGTTCAACAGGTGCGCAGCTGTACA
The DNA here is from genome assembly GCA_030014255.1 of Parauchenoglanis ngamensis. Taxonomy (NCBI): domain Eukaryota; kingdom Metazoa; phylum Chordata; class Actinopteri; order Siluriformes; family Auchenoglanididae; genus Parauchenoglanis; species Parauchenoglanis ngamensis. The sequence goes on from JAQMYM010000013.1 coordinate 2,358,890, forward strand.
AGTGTTCCTATTAAAGTGGCCAGTGGGCGCGTAAGTTTCTTTACATTTTAATTCCATATCTAGAAATGGAAAGTTGCCCCATCTGTTAGCTAAATAACCAAATGCTTTTTATTGATTAGCAAGTTCATTTGAATTTTTTTTTTGTTGAGCCTACATTGGTAGGTTCATTGCTTTTTTTTTTTTTTGTTTGTTTTTTTTGCTTTAGTGTCAGCGTCTGTGTTTTACATTCGGAAATGTATATTTTCTTATTTCCGGAAGTTAGCAAGTTCCGCAAGCTTAATAATGAACACCATCTCATGCTATCTAGATAGGGAAACACAATTTAAAACGTCCCACAACAAAGATTGCTAGCTAGATCATGAGAGAAAATGGCTTTTCTATCATTATCATGAAGTAAACCTATACAATACTAATAAATGCCCGGCAGCAAATCTATGTAGATTGAGAATGGCTCAATAAAAAAGGTAATCTACATAATGATAGAAAATGTTTCATAAAACAACTAATGTTTAAAAATGTTAACAAAGCTAGCAGTCTACTTACTCACACATGCCCCATAGCAAAGCCAGATATGGAGATAATATTAGAAAATGTCCCACAGCAAGGCTAGCTACATAAGAAAATGTTAGAAAAAGTTCCATAACAAATATAGCCAGTTATATAGTATTACAAAATGTCCCACAGCAAAGCTAGATAGCTTGATAATATAAAAAAATGTCCCAGAGAAAAGCCAGCTAGCTAGTTAATGTCAGAGAATGACATAACAAATCTAGCTAGAAAATGTCTCACAGCAACGCTAGATAGATTGATAATATTAGAAATTGGTCAGTTATGATAAAAGAAAAAAGCCTAAATGTCCCAGACAAAAATGTTCCAGAACAAATATAGCTAGCTGTATAATATTGCAAAATGTCCCAGAGAAAAGCTAGCTAGGCTGATAATGTTTCACAGCAAATGTAGCTTGCTAGATAATGTTCGAAAATGTCCCATACCTTAGCTAACTTTTAAATAATGTTAGAAAATGGCTTAACAAAGCTATATATCTACATAGCATAAGAAACTGTCCCACAGCAAAGCTAGCTAACAACATGATGTTAGAAAATGTTCCACGACACATGTAGCTAGCTGTATAATCTAAAATGTCCCACAGAAAACCTTGCAAGATCATGTTAGAAAATTTCACAGCAAATGTAGCTAGAGAAATGAACTATTGCTAGCAAAATAGCTAGCTAGCGTTACATTCTACAGAAAAGCTAGCTAGTTTGATAATGTTACAAAATGTTAACAAAACTTGCTAGCAGGACAACACAGCTAGCTAGGTAACGCGGGAGCAAAAAGTCCTCATGATCTGTCCGTAGTTAGCATTATCTTTAAAATCACCCTTCTAATTGAGCTTGTGGAGAGTTTTTTTTTTTTAAATCATAATATTAAGTGAGAAGAGCGTCTTCTGGATGAATCAGATGGCAGATGAACGAAACATATGAACGTGTGAGCAAATAAATGAAATACAGCAACAGGAAAAACAGTCCTGAGAAAGCGTCGTGAAATAAAGTGCTAGTTTGAGTCATGGTGTTGGCGGGGAATATTTCATTGACGTATGTTTAGTGCAGGCGTTTTGGGAAGGAGGTGTGTGTGTGTGTGTGTGTGTGAGAGAGAGAGAGAGATATATGTTGGGTGGTTTGATATGTTTAGCTTGAAGTGAATGCCTGTCAGGGGGATTCAACCTGCCGCTCGGGGTTAAAATCAACATAGTTTCACCTAAATCGCTTATGACAGATCACACGACGACTCATGCAGTGTCCATCGGCGTTACAGAAATTCTTACTGCTTAAGAGAATTGTCATCATCGAGGAATGAAGCGTGGAGTAACATTTCGGTCTTTGCTCTTACATTTTGTACGATTATTTATCTAGCTATAGCTATGTTAGGAACTTTATAACATGATCTAGCTAGCTAGCTGTATATCTTTGTTGTGGAATTGTTGTTTTACAACAACGTTATCGAGCCTGCCAACATTGTTGTGGGAAGTTATCTAGCTAGCTAGCTTTATCCAAACATTTTCAAACTAGAACGTTTTGTGGTGGGACATTTTCGAACATCAAACTAGATAGATATGTCGTGGGACATTTTCGAACATTAGCTTTGTTGTGGGATGTTTTTCAACAGTCTAACTTCACCTAGCTGGCTTTATTGCGAAATACTTTATAATAGTCAAGCTAGCTTTGCTGTGGCTAATTTACTTACATTATCTAGCTATTATCAACCTCGCTAACTTTAATGTGGGACATTTTTAACATTACCCCGGCTAACTAGCTTTGTTCTGGGAGCTTTCATCACATTATCTTACCATGCAGCTCTGCTGTGGGACATTTTGTAACATTATCTATCCAGCTGTGTTGTAGAATATTTCCTCGCATTATTTATCCATTATTTATCTGTGTTAATGCATTTTCTAACAATATCTAGCTAGCTATTTGTGTGATGTGATATTTTCTACCAATATCTAGCTAGTTATCAGCCTACGTAGCTTTATTGTATGACATTTTGAAATATTGTCTAGTTAGCTAGCTTTGTAGTGGAACATTTACTCATACGATTTAGCTTTCTCAATGAATTAAACATTACACAGTATTATTGGTCATCTATATTTAGATATATTTATATTTGTATATTTTCTTCCCACACCATGAAAAGGAATCTTATGAATTGAAGTGGTTGAATATAAATGATTCGATCTAATAATAATGTATAATTATTGTGCATATTCTTAGATTTAGGACAGTTTTGCTTATTTCAAGGGTTTATTTCCATAACAGATGGTAACTTATACACTAATTAATACATATTTAAAAATAAGATTAATAATCATGTGATTGTTTTAAAAGTAATCAAATGTTCATATTAATAATATTAAAAAGAAAAAATCTATATTGTAAGTCAAATTTCGTTTGTATTTATCACGGAAGACAGTAAATTAACGGGATTAGGAATGAAGTCGTATTTTAAGTCAGAGAATTGAAATGTATGAATTGTGTTTAGCACGCTGTCCCAGAATCATGTGCAGATCTGCAGAATAAGTAGACTTTTGGATGGCCGTCACTTTGTATTTATGGGTCAATGCATCTTTTTGTAACTACAGGGATCTTGGGCCAACAGGATGTTCACGCTGAGTCTATTCAGAGTTTTTTTTTTTCATGCACAGAAACCACAGCAGCACACAAATCACCAGCAGACATGGTCACCAGAATCATAATATGTCAGTTAGGTAGATAGGCAAAAGCTGGAACGATCTAATGCGCGACGGAGCACACAAACAGAGCTGTAGAATCACTCCTCCTTTGGTTTGTATTATATTTATGCAGCTATATATATATTTATACACTGCCTTGCATAAGTATTCAACCCCCTCCTGAACTGTAACACATTACATCCTGCAACTGAGATTTTATGTCACAAATGTACAATCAGGGGGTTTTGGTGGGGAATCATTATCATATGTTTGCAAAAATATGCACAAAGACAAAAAACATCTTCAGAGAAACAAGAAGTTTTGAACAAAGCATGTTTCCATCATCAGCTGTGCAAGCAAAGTGCTCCTGTGAATGTCTTAAACAGATGAATATTCAGCTTCCTAAAAGGTTTTGCTGGTTCCCAACTGGTCTAAAGGAGAAACAGAAATAGGAATTAATAGAACTAATTAAACCAGGAAGCACAAAGCAGTCAATAGTTCTGTGCATACTAACAGAGGCTGATGGAAAGTATATAATAGTGTCATTAATGTTTAAGGAACAGTCTCAATCATGGATCTCAGAGCTTATCGCTTTGGTATATACTTTAATTAAGTCATGTAAGGATGGCTTTCTGGCTACAGACGAAAGCCAGCCTTGGATACTTTCAATAAGAACCTGTTCATGGGCATTAAAAGGTTTTGAAGACTTTCGAGGCTTAATCTACCAATCACAGATTAGATCAAATTGATGATAATTCCAGTCTAAAGCCATTTTCACAGATGAGCCTCCTCATATGCTGTTGTCGAGCCGCCGCAGGGTGTAATTGGGGTCTGAAGAAGCAGCGCAGGCCGTGTCAGAGCGCCAGCGGTCGTGTGTTGATTATGCAGATGTAGCGACGAGCAGCGCGCTGGACTTGCATGCTAATGAAATTATAAGAAGGAGAAATTGATTAGTAACCAGTCCAACTGTCTCTTGGGTTTAAGCTTTTTTCTGCATACAGAGAGTGAGAAAGCGCGCGAGAGGAAGAACACTTCACACACACCGTGTATAACATTCCCGAAGTCCGAAATTCCAGCTGGTTTAATATTTAATATATTGCTAAATAAAGCTCGCAGTAAACGGTGCAGTTTTATGTTCCATGATTATTTTTAGATATAATGCCAATGCTATATTTTTTATCTGAGGTTACAAAAGCATATTTAAATGCTTTAGGTGGACATTTCACATTGCATTAGCATTACATTAACGTCTGCTTTAAGGCCGTATTCAGAATCAGTCACTTAAAGTCCAAAACTTATGTCTGGGGAAAGTTATGCGTATTCAGAGTCAAGTTATGCACATGCTTAAGTCGGTTTTCGTAGTCGAGTGTGTAGTGCCAGATATTTCTCGTGTCTTAAATGGGAATTTTCAGACCATATAGATCACCAAAAGTTTGACACTAATCGCTCCCCTTATGATTTCAGATCAACAGAAACTTGTTGTGTGTTAGCGCGCGCTGTGTTTTTGTCAGCGTTTTCTCTGTAACGGCGTCGATTGAGCTTTTGCCTGCTCAGGGCCCCTGTGTTTAGCCCACACAGCCGGACTATTTAAAACCTAATGAGTCCAGTCGATACACGCAGCTGCTCACACAGAGCCAGGATCAGCTCATCCAGCTGAACCCACACACCGAGCCGGTGTACTGAGCGCTACCGAGCCCAGATCGGCCGCCTGGATCGGAATCAGCGGCCCTCTAAAATTAGATGCGAGTTTTCTAGCTGGAGATTCAACGGGTGGATTGAAGCTCAATATACAGATACAGATCTCAGACTCAGTCAATGCTACGATGCAGGAGAAACCTACAGAGAAGACTTTGTGAAAGAAAATTTGGCCTAAAAAGTTATTTTTATATTTTATGACGTCATTGTTTAATTTATTGTCCGCTCAGTTTTGTACAGTACGGTGCTATAAACAAGGACAGACCAATAACAAAACCGCGTAGTTTAACTAATTGGTGCTTTTAACAAAGTACCGGGATTTTCGAATGCATAGAAAGCTAACTGATTACAGGTTCCGGAGCAGAAAAAAAGGTCTTATTTCTTAAGTTATTTATTTGACACGTGAAATTCTTCCCATTGCGTTTAAAATGGCGGCAGCCACTAGCCATTTTCACTTACAACGAATGTATTTAAAGTATATGTATTAAAGTACCAATCAAATGATTATTATATTGAGTTACAGCAGTGAGCGCATTACACTGTATAACCTTTCACACCATGTTCGTTTAGCCTCCGCCGCGCTTTTCGCTAGTTCACCGACATTAGATTGCTAACATTAGCTAGCTAAAAATGTTTCGGTAACCAGTGCTTTTTGTTCCTTGTAAATTTGCGATACTTGTGTGTCCACGTCTGCGTGTGGCTGAATCTCAGCGCAACGTTAATGTCAACAAGGTTTTCTCCATCAGTTTGTTCGCAGTTTTCCCGGGGCGTCTACGCCATCTTCGGCTTCTACGATAAGAAGTCGGTGAACACCATCACGTCGTTCTGCGAGACGCTGCACGTGTCCTTCATCACGCCAAGCTTCCCCGCCGACGGCCTCAACCAGTTCGTGCTGCAGATGAGGCCCGACATCCGAGGCCCTCTGATCAGCCTGGTGGAGTACTACAAGTGGGAGAAGTTTGCGTATCTGTACGACAGTGATCGAGGTACACACACAAATATGCATTAACGTATCAAATTGCTTGTTCTAGTCATTTGTAGCACTTCGCTCCTCCCGCCTCAGAGATACGTCCCGCGGCCAGAAGTGCTTATAGAGTACAGAAAGTGACACCACTTAAACTCCCTCTCTCGTTTGTTTTCTCTCTCTCTCCCACACACACACTTTCTCTTTACATGTCATCCTTACTCAATCACACTCATTGTTGCCATGGAGAAGTGCCAGGCCGGGCCAATCAGAGCTGTGCGATCGTCCTTGAGGTCACGGTGCTGCTGTAACGGATGACTAATGCTGAATGTGCCACTAATATAATAATGCTCCGTGTCATTACGCTGTGTAATTATGAGCGAGTGTGTAAAACAGTCATTACAGGGTCTGTTTGGAAAACAAAATATGACGAACTAAGCCTGTTTTATAATATATAAATATATAGGTACTTTCCTTGTATATATCTAACAAACACCCTGATAAAACGTCTTGAACATAAATACACATTAACATAAAAATGGCTACATTAGAAAATAACGTCTAGGTGAGTGAAACGTCGTTGTTGACGATCGGTGAGATTCTGACACAATGAAACCAAAAACCTGGTTACCAAGGTAACTGATGGCGCTAGCTAATGCATGTCATTATAAAGAACGAGTCTGGTAGCCTAAGAGCTTGAACATGCATGTGTGTGTTTGTCATGGCACGGAAGTGTAAACGGAGCTGACAAAAATATTCAAGGCTTATTTCTCGTTTCGGAATCAGGATCGACAAATACCGTACAACATGGATCGGAGTTTACGATCGTCACGGTTACATCACATCCTTTCATCCCGATCGATCTTTTTTAAGTATTCACTAAACACATGCTGTACACTTTATTTGTTCATACTCACGCCTGATGTTGTGGAATCATGTTCTTCTCGCTACACCTGATTGCGACGGGGGTGGGGCTATATCTTGAATCCTGTCGGCTGTCGTGTCTTGGCGTTCGTTCCCAATCTAAAAGGAGATGCGTACAGAATCATACGTCAACCCTCAAGCCGTTTCATGAGCATTCATATCACGGGAAATGCTGCAGTATCCTTATGTAACTTCTTATATTACACTACGCACAAGGATGTGTCATACATTTGCTGCTCTTCTGTTTTAATCTGTTCCTCGGTAAAGCGCACCTGACTCACGCCGGTAATTAGCGAGTGACCTGAATTACGAGCCGGGAATGCTATAAATGTGTCCTGAATGCTTTCATAGAAGAGCTTTTATTAGAAAGCCGTCGAGCAAACTTAAAGGCGCAGTTTGCCATTTGAAGCGGTCTCACGTCTGAAATTGTGTCTTCGAGGCACTTCTATGACAGATGTATAGGTTTGATCACACGCTGCCTGCAAAACACTATCGATTATTTTCTCTTAACAGCACACCCTGAGCGGTTTTTCCCTGAGATATCAGAATCTACATGCCTAAGCAGTTAAAGGACAAATCGTCTTGCTTACACGCCCTACAGCCCTCTTGGGATTTGAACTCGCAACGTTCTGATAATGAGCACGGCCACGACGATGTTATGATGCAAATGGCGCTAAAGGCCGATCTGTGCTTCCACTCGGAGGAATACATCTTTCCCTGAGAGGCCCAGATATGTAATCATCCGTGGTCGAAAAAAAGAGAGCTAAAGAGAGGGAGAAAGTGTGCAGGAGGCTGGGGGTGGAGGCACGGAGCAAGAAACTAAAAGGAGATGAAATCGAGTGGGCAAAGGAGCGGATGCGGAAGAGCGACGGAGCGAGATCAAGAAGAGAAAATGACAAATGAAAAATGGAGAGCGAGCGAGAGAGAATCCTCCGGGGGGTTTTCTAGCTCAGCGCTGTATTTCACAGCGCCAGTTTCCTGAAGGCAGAAGCTCGTTGCTGGTAATTTAGAACCTCAGTGCTTTTGATTGAGTCAGGCTTGGGGTTGTGTTCGAGTAACGACGAGGCCTAATTGAGATGGCTTTAAACAAAGTAGTCAATCGACAGCTTCTGTATTTAAGACCAACGCTAAGTGACGATCGGTGCCTCAGCGCTGGATATTCACATTATACAGAGTCGAAAAACACACGGAAAAGATTAAAAATGAACGTTACGGTGCAAGATAGACTTCAAATCCTACTCTGATTTTAGTTCCTGATGCTAAATTAGTGTGTCTTTCACCTAAGGCTAGCTCGATTCAAAGCTGATCTCTCACCTGGCCGTGTCAATGATTCCGACCACACAAACTCGCTCGGAAAACATTCTGCTAAATTCTGAACTCGCAGCCTGAAAGTGACGTGGAGAATGTCATTGATAGGAAATACCCATAATGCTTTGCACTGTTTATAGCAATCAGCGAGTACCTCTTCTTCTTGCCAAGCCAGCCATTTTTCAGTGTGCAGAGTTTACCCAAAACTCCGCCCTCTTTCTTTAGGGTTAAATTTCTTTTTCAAAGAAAATATTGTTGTTATATCGTTATAGATTTTGCTCTGTCCTTCTGCAGGCTTGTCCACTCTGCAGGCCGTCCTGGACACGGCGGCTGAGAAGAAGTGGCAGGTGACGGCTATAAACGTGGGCAACCTGAAGGACGAGAGGAAAGACGAGGCGTACCGCTCCCTCTTCCAGGACCTGGAGAATAAAAAAGAGAGGAGAGTGATCCTGGACTGTGAGCAGGACAAGGTGAAAGACATCATGGAGCAGGTGAGAAACCGGCGCTTGCTTGTACATCGTGGCCCAAAAAATTCATGGTGCATGCAGTAAAAGTAGCTTCCTAAAAATACTCTTCTCACATCCTCCCTTTAATTTTGGGTTTCCCTTGGCGCAGACTTGGTGAAGCTTTAATTTTGCCTGTCGAACGTTTCTAATGTCAGAAACATCACACCTACGCTACACACCCACGAATCAGCGACTTTCCTTATTCTGTAGGCGGAACTTTGCAAACCACCGTGCGCATGTTTGTAAACTGATTACACTGTCAAGGTCGGACTTGTATAATATTTACTTCCAGCAGTAGTTTACTTTTGGTAGGAAATCACACCCCACTGTTTTCCCCCCTTGTGAATATTATATTTCACTTTTTTCAGGTCATCACGATTGGTCGTCACGTGAAAGGATACCATTACATCATCGCTAATTTTGTGAGTCTGCCTTCTCTGGTATTAAATCCTAAACGATGTGTGCGTGGGCTCATGTTTTCAGCTTTGTTAGCTCATGTATGTGGAAGAGAGGGCATCCGTTTTGTGTGTAGCCATGTAAACCAGATAAGGAGTCCGTTTGAAACTGGTGAGCGTGTGATGATTTAGACATGCATGACGCAAAACCGGTAGCCTCATCCGGAAGCTTGCCTTGCTTGTGTTTGTGCGTGTCCAGGGCTTTTTGGACGGAGACCTATCGAAGATTCAGTACGGAGGAGCAAACGTGTCCGGCTTTCAGATCGTGGATTTCGACGACCCTCTTGTCGCTAAGTTTGACCAGCGCTGGGAGGCTCTGGAGGAGAAAGAGTACCCAGGGGCAGACAGCAAGATCCGAGTGAGTGTGTGTGTGTGTGTGCGTAGGAGCAGCTGTTCCACTTTGACCTCAGCCTGTGAATGACATTATATTTACAGATGTCAGCAAACCAGATGTTTTGACAGATGTGTGTGTGTGATCTGTCTGCAGTACACCTCTGCTCTGACATACGACGCAGTTCAGGTGATGACCGAAGCCTTCCGCTTCCTGCACAAGCAAAGGATCGACATCAGTCGCCGTGGCAACAATGGGGACTGCCTGGCCAACCCGGCCGTACCATGGGCTCAGGGGGTGGAGATAGAACGTGCTCTTAAACAGGTTCATATCATAATTATAACCGTTAACGTCTATGCATGCTGTTATTAATCTGTTTTAAAGGTGCTGTTTGTATTTTTTTATTTTTTATTTTAATGTAACAGTCCTTTAATCATCTTGTTTACGTCCTATTTCATTTTGGCCACATCCCATTAACATCTGTCTTATTCACAACGTTTCGAACGCCGTTAACGTAAGCATGACGTTTTGTGTGTGCAGGTGCGAGTGGACGGACTGACCGGAAACATCCAGTTCGACCAATACGGCAAGAGAGTGAACTTCTCAGTCAACATCATGGAGCTGAAAAACAGCGGGCCAGTAAAGGTACAGTACGCCAGCGACAAACACTTCCAAGGTGTTCATATAGGATCAGTATCAACATTCATACCTTCTAGAAAGATCTGAGTGTTCAACAGCGCTCTTAATTCCATGTTAATTCGACTAATTATCATACACTCCAGACACGATGTCAAGACAAAAATAGACGCTCTAAAACAGTCCGCCAGACCAAATTAACAGGTCCCGAGTCTGCCAGCCCCGCAAAACTGCGATATAAGCACTTTTAAAAAAGTACCCTCGCTCCACAGCCACACGGACAGATAGTCACACTCAGTTGCAGAACTAATTAAAAACTTTATTTCTGCCGGTGGTGGAGGTGGTGTTGGACAAAAATGAGAAGCCTACATGACTGTGTGTTTAGCGAGAGGTGCTGCTTCAGCTCAACAGTCCAGTAAATATCCTTTTTTTTTGCTGCAGGTTATGGAATGAAATTAAGTGGAAGTGATCCTCACATGTGTAATGAATACGTTAGCTGCGTTTAGTAAATAATCAGACGTCCACATTTAGGATTATTCTTGCATGACACTATAAATGAATGCGCCTTGTTACTGTGCGTTTTCGCTTTTGTAGTATCAATGAACACTAAGAAATCGAAGTCTAGTAATAATAAAGAGCAAGAAACGTGTCGTTATGTAAGAACTAAAACTCATTGGTACAGTGTTCATTTCCTGTAAGTGTTTAAGACACAATTATAAGAAATGGACAAAATAATAAATCAATCAATCAATGGAAAAAATAATACAGTAACTGAGACAAACTTTGAAAACAATCATGCCTTGCCCAAGGCTAGAAGTCATGGCTTTTATTTGAAGTGGTTTCTTTTATCCAGAGCTCAGAAACCGTTTATATGTGCCCTGCAGTAATAAATGTCCTCACTGCAGTGAAATTACACACTACAGACAGACCAAACACCAGCTTAGCTTTAAATACAGTCTCCAAGAATACATAGTGCACAAGTTTATCCTTTCCTTTAGATTGGCTACTGGAAAGAGGTGGACAAAATGGTGGTCACCAAATCCGACCTCTTCCCCAACGACACCTTTGGGATGGAGAACAAGACGGTTATCGTGACGACCATATTGGTAAGACTACCATGAATATTCACGCGAGCAGCACTCAGCTTTGATATTTCTGTACTTATTAAAGTGGATTTTGCTTTTGTAGGAGGCACCGTATGTGATGTTAAAGAAGAACGCAGAGTTGTTCACGGATAACGAGCGCTACGAGGGATACTGCGTGGACCTGGCAGCTGAGATCGCAAAGCACTGCGGGTTTAAGTATCAGCTGAAGATCGTAGGAGATGGGAAGTACGGTGCTAGAGACGCAGATACGAAGATCTGGAACGGCATGGTTGGCGAATTGGTGTATGGGGTGAGATATTTCTAACTTAACATGTACGACAATATAGTACCTACAAACATAAATGTGATTTACACTAAATAATTAGAATAAAGTGTTTGTACCTTTAATTAGCGTTTTGCTACATGGACTTCCTCAGGTTACACAATAAGGGTACCGTTTCTCTCAGTGGGCAGACTTCCATTCCTTGTTAGTACATTTCTGGTACATTTATATCGTGCAAATCAAATACAGTCGTTTAAACTCTGATGTTTTGGTCTGTTCTTCCATCTTTCTTTGTCTCGAGGCAGAAAGCGGACATTGCCGTAGCGCCTCTGACGATCACGCTCGTCCGTGAAGAAGTGATCGACTTCTCCAAGCCCTTCATGAGCCTGGGCATCTCCATCATGATCAAGAAGCCGCAGAAATCCAAGCCGGGCGTCTTCTCTTTCCTGGACCCGCTGGCCTACGAGATCTGGATGTGCATCGTGTTCGCCTACATCGGTGTTAGCGTCGTGCTCTTCCTCGTTAGCCGCTTTAGCCCGTACGAGTGGCACACCGAGGAGTTCGAGGACGGTCAGCTCGGGCCCAGCGAGTCCAATAACGAATTTGGGATCTTTAATAGTCTATGGTTTTCTCTGGGCGCTTTTATGCAGCAGGGATGCGATATTTCGCCAAGGTTGGTGAGCGTGTCGATGCTAGCTACAGCGCTAGCTAGCGCACGTGGCGGGGTTTTGTTTTGACGCAGCCTCGTGTGTCGGCGGTTCACCCTGGTGTAGCCATGGTGCTTATGTGTTCACGCTCCTGCTGCTCTGCGTATCTAAAACGACAGCAGGGTCTAAAATGGGAGCTAACGCAGGAGTAGAAACATTCGATTGATGGTTTGGGGTTTATGACCTCGATCGGAGGTTTCATGCGTGAATATATTTCCACCTGGTGGTGGACCGCAAGACACAGACGGCTGCTGGTTGATACCCTCTTGGAGTGGTACCGTGTTTCGGCTGCATATTCCCCATTTCCCTCTATAAACTAGCATTATAAATGGTATTATTATGTCATCATGAGCTATCTTTCTTGCCTTTTACTTTATTTTGTGTCCGCTAGCCCTTTCTTCCCAGCTTAACGCTAACTGACATAGTATATAAAAGTAGCAGATAATCTTGTTATTTTAATTTGCTTACATTCTAGTAAATATGATTGTTGTTATAATTAGGTTTATCAACCCAGGAGCAAAGCATAAATACAGGTCTCGATAGAAGAAAATAACAGACTGCCAGCCAATCAGAATTGAGTATTTTCCTATACATTAGTGTACTTAATAGCAAACTTGCCATCTAAATGTAAGGGAGTTGGTTTTCCCCAGTGGTTCTGAGTGTATATGCAGTCAGTGTGCTGCCAGGATGTGTGTGTGATGGTGTTTCGCTGCATGTAGGTCGCTATCTGGGCGTATAGTTGGTGGTGTGTGGTGGTTCTTCACCCTTATCATCATCTCATCTTACACGGCCAACCTGGCTGCTTTCCTCACCGTGGAGAGGATGGTGTCCCCGATCGAGAGCGCCGAGGATCTCGCCAAGCAGACGGAAATCGCCTACGGAACCCTCGATGCCGGTTCAACCAAAGAGTTCTTCAAGGTGAGACAGAGGGGTGGAGCAGAATGTTATGCTTAAACATGACCCTTGAGAACCATACCCAGATTACACTTTTAATCCTGCTTGCTACTGAGGTTAGATAATGGTAACGTGTAGCTATTTATATGTATCCAGTAACAACTCTGTATAAATCTAACTAGCTATAGGTAATAGCTAATTACTATAGCTAGTAATGCTAGCTAGCTTTAATAAATACCTTATTTTACGACGCTATTAGCTAGCTAGCTAACATACTTTGAGGACACCCCTTTCTGTAACGCTAGCATGCTTATTTAATAGCAAGCTCATGCAGACTTCAAAATCTTAGCAAAACGTTTCCCTAGTTTTTTGATGGTTAAAAAAGATCATTGATGTCAATCTAGATAATTATTAACTACTGCAAATAAATAGTTAGCTAACTGTTTAGCTATTTATTTTTTATAGCTTTTCCAGTGACAACTCCTCAGTGTAAAGCTAACCAACTAGCTCTGTTTAATACCTTATTATGCTATATGCTAGCTACTAATGATAGCTCCCTTCTGTAATGCCTTTACTTAGTTATATTTAATACTTTATTAAACTGATAGTTAGCTACTTATTTAAGTTTAGGTACTGTAATGATAGCTGCTGTGTGTAATTCTATATGGTTATAATGAATACTTTAGCTAACATACTCCAAGGACAATCCTTGAGGTAAAGCTAGCAAGCCTATTCAATAGCAAACAAATAGCTAACTGATTTTATTTTCATGTTTAAGGCAATGTGTAATATATATAATATATATACATTGCCTTAAACATATATATATATATATATATATATATATAAAACAAAGACTGATAAATTGGGTTGTACAGGTGTCATACTGTGTATACAGCCTGAATCCTGTTCTTTCTTCGTTTTCTAATGAAAACACTCTTTCTGTTTTGTACTGATGCTCTTCAGAGATCAAAGATCGCCCTGTTTGAAAAGATGTGGCAGTACATGAAAGGCGCAGAACCTTCTGTTTTTGTGAAGAACACGGTGGAAGGCGTGCTGCGTGTGCGCAAGTCCAAGGGCAAATATGCCTACCTCCTGGAGTCCACCATGAACGAATACATCGAGCAGCGCAAGCCGTGTGACACCATGAAGGTCGGAGGCAATCTCGACTCCAAGGGCTACGGCATCGCCACGCCCAAAGGATCTGCTTTAAGGTGGGTGGAGTAGTATAACAATATGGCCCATGTTGTTATAGTATCCCACCTACCCTGATGTAGGTCGGGCCCAGGAGGTAAACTAGGCCAAACATAGGGACAGTAACCTAGACAACCAGGAACAGCGTATCATAGGTAACATAAGTAATTTAGGAGGCAGTAACCTAGGTTACCACCAGATGAGTGACAGACAAAAAGTGCAGGATTAATGGTTGCCATAGAAACTGCTTAGGAGTTAGTAACTTAGGCAACTCCATGTCAGGGTGATGTAATGCAGGATTAATGGTTACCAAGGAAACAGCTTAAGAGATAGTAACCTAGGCAACTCTATGCAATGCAAGTATGTGAAGTTACAGAGATCTTTCTTAGCAACCAGGGAGACCAGGATGTAACCATGGCAACAAGCAGGATTCTGAACTAACCAAGAGTCAGCAAGCTCCAGTTTTAAGGCATATGCCAAATTTAGGTTTAGCAAGTAAAATTGTTGCATTTTGTCACTAGAACTAGCAACATAGTTAGATAAACGCAGTCAAATAATTTCCAGATTATAAGACACTTTTTTTTTAGCAAAGCACCTAATTTTTATTGCACATGAATTGGAGCTGCACAGACTATATTTTATGTTTATGTGCCATTGTGCACTACAATCATTCTGACTAGCCTCAGAGATTCACTTCCTGTGTTTGGATTAATTCAAGTGAATTTTCTCATTCTATTGTCATTCGCAACTCCATACATTTCAAATTGATGAAAATGACCTTTTTCGAGTGACCAATGATTTTAAAAAATGTTGCTATTTGACAAATATATATAAGCCTTTCTAGATGTTGTGCAATCATGAAGTGGCGCTCACGGCCCAGTTTAGTGCAAGAGAGCTATTATTGCAACTAGTGGTCAAAAATATGAACTACAACAAATTCAATTAGAACATTAGGGAACTATCGGTATAAGTCATGTTTAATAGTCTCTTTATTTACATTTGTTTGAGCCTGGGTCTTTATTATTGACATCTTACCCCAACAAAATTATAAACCAAAACCATGAGCTGCTGCAGCAGTAGACATTGTCACTAAGCAGCTTTGTAGTTTTGCCGGTTTGTCCTTAATTAATAAGCCAGAGGTCTCAGTGATTAGGAGTTTCTAAATGGACAGGATGTAGAGTTATGCCTTGTATTCCAGTGTATCTTATAGTCTGGAAAATATGGTTAAAAAAAGATAGATGAAATCAAATTCTGCAGAACAGGAGTTAAGATGGATAGGAAGTCGTGTTTTACCTGTTGTGCTAATACTCACCTGGCTTTCACCGAGGCAAATGATGGCAAACAGTTCAGGATAATTTATCATTCAGCCGCCATATTGATGTAGTGTCTGGGCCTTGTCTGTAACCAAATTTCATGTTTGCAAATGACAAAGGAATCAATGCGAATGAATATGTATCATCCATTATCTGAGTTTGAACCAGTGTTATACGTTTGCCAGTGAAATTTGCCTCGCTGAGCTTTTGTTTGTCCACACTGACTGAATGAGTGTTTCCTGCAACCTGATTGTGTCATGACAACCCTGATGTCCCACTTCCAATCAGTAAATGTTCGATGCATGCGATTTGGTGCACCAATTCCTGAACGGTTATGAGCACTACTGAATGTCTAATATTACGTTTCAGAGGCCACTCAGTAATGTGATTGCGAATGCAAAGTGATGATGCACTGTTTGAACTACGCATGCAAATCTCCCTGATACCTCTAACCTAATTTGTCTGCTTTTCCAGTTAAAATGTCCCCCATTTACGTCCAGGCCCATGCATACAGAATGAATGGACGTATTTTGTGATTGACGCTATTACTTAGCCTCCTCTATTTTAGCCTCCTGCCCTGGGACTTTGTAAAAAATCTGGGAGTTTAAAAAAAAAAAAACCACACAAAAAACTATCAAACTTTTGGCCACCTTATAACCTGACTTTAAACGGGTTGCTCAAAGCTAACGTCACGATTTTTGATTGATTGATTGATGGATTGACTGAATGATTGACTGACTCATTGATTCATTGATGGATGGATTGTGTGACCCAGTGTTGCATTCTATGCGACTTGTTGGGGGGGCGTGGCCCATTGCAGCCCCGCCCCCTACCATGCTGTCTGACAAATTTGTTTTATCGTTTGTTTAAGAAACGCGGTAAACCTTGCGGTGCTAAAACTGAACGAGCAGGGGCTTCTGGATAAATTGAAAAACAAATGGTGGTACGACAAAGGAGAGTGCGGCAGCGGAGGCGGGGAGTCAAAGGTCAGAGCCGTGCTCGGGATCACTGGGTAAAAAAGAACAAGAATGTAAACATGCAAAATGAGGAGGCAGTACCATTTCCCCAAAACCCATAATTACTACTTAGTAAGTAGCAACGTATTATATACAAATCTCATATAACAACCGGTACAGTCCAAAAGTCTGACTCTGCTATTGAAGTCTTTATATTAAAAGTTGTATTTCTACTTGATCCCTAACTACCAAAAATGTGTGCTATTGAAAGGACTGAATCGTTAAGAGATGACAACAAATAAACAATAGTTTGGCAAAAAAAGGTTGTTTACACAAATAAAAAGATTGTCTTGCAGCTGCGTAAATTGATTTATTTGGGTGAATCCAATAATTGGTGTGGTCACAGGTGGGCAACGTCAAACAGGTAATCAGCATAGTCAAAACAGCCTACACAGAGTGAGAAAAAATCAGAACCTCAAAACAAAACAATAAAAGGAGGCTTGGATACAAATATGCATGTTAAAAAACAACATGGTATACATAGACTGTATAAGTAACACACAACAGGTGAGCACAATAGGACAACAAGCCTGTAACGGGACAGAGGCGGAGACAAGGTTAGACGAAAAAACAAAATATAAACACATGGTACAGTAAAAATGAAGAACTTTTAGCTTCAGGAACCTTTATTTTGATTACAGGTTTAAACTTGGATTTAATAATTGGTTTAAAAATTGTGCTTCATAATTTCTTGGAGTGGACTTTTGGATCTAACAATAAACGATAGAGAATTTACTGAATTTTTATTTGTAAAGAGTGTTGTGCCTCAATCCGGGGGTTTTGGATTCAGATGGTAGTGGTTTCTCGCGGCGATGGGTCCGTGCACATCTGGCACGGTGACACCGCGCTCGCCGACTGCCAAATGGAGCGCGGACGGCCAATCGCTGGCTACGCGCAGGGCTGTTAGCGAGCTCTGATGTTCATGACAATAACATAAAATAACATTGGTAATGTTATTTATGTTATTCCCCTTATACGCGAAGAACACCAGTAAACCTTGCAGTATTGAAACTCAGTGAGCAAGGCGTCTTAGACAAGATGAAAAACAAATGGTGGTACGATAAAGGGGAATGTGGAGCCAAGGACTCGGGAAGTAAGGTCAGTCGCTGCAGGGAGTGTGAGTGTGAGTGTGTGTGAGCGTGTGCGTGTGTGTGTGTGTGTGTGTGTGTGTGTGTGTGTGTGTGTGTGTGAGAGAGAGAGAGAGAGAGTGTGTATTGGAGAGTAGTTTAAAACCCTTTCCCCAGTGATGATGGAATGTGTGTGCGTGCACGACAGAGTGTGTGTCAGAACGAGTCCCAAATACAGATTAACCAACACATGAATTAGAGACTTGTTTAATAAAATATAAATACAAAAATGTGACTTCATGTTTTATTAGAAAGTAATGCATGTAACACACACACACACACACACACACACACGCACACACACACACACACAGAGCTTATAATTGAATATACACAAAATTTCTATCATATAAATAGTAACAAACAAACAAACACACACACACACACACACACACACCTGTAAAGCTAAAGATTGTCCCTGTGCTTTGTATTTATAAGTGCTGTGTCGTCACCTTGTCTTTCTTTTCTTTGTTTTTTTCTTTCTTTCTTTCCTCTGTGCATTGCATACTTGCCTCGGACCTCTAAATGTTGTTTGTATATTTACCGTGTACAGTGTCCCTGTCTGTCTTTTTCACTCACAGTCTCACATACACACACATAACACACACACATATACACTATACACTTTTCTATGTTTTTTCCTGTTGTGTACAGGCATTCAGTGTCGGTCCTTCCTGTACGCAAACTACACAAGTTGCATACGGCCCTCCATTTATAGTGATATTATGAATTGCACAAATTTAGCATTTTGCTACGTTTGTTTTAGGCCTAATAACATTTCTAACATGCAAAATTATAATTGGCTATATCAAGTTTATTGTTTGTTGATTATATAGGTATAAACGTAACAAACTATGTACCACATTGGTAATGTCATGAAAGGTCTTTTTTAGCATTTTGCTAAGCTTGTTATTTTTGCATCATACAGACACAGAGCTAGCATAACAGACAGATTAGCATTCAAGTAGCACTAGTTTGAGAGATGAGTGGAAGAAATATTTTTTTTCATAGCTTCCTTACAAGCAAATATAAAACATATAATGTTTTGCTGTTTAGTCAGTTTAGTAATAGCTTGTTAACTTGTAATGGTGTGGTTAATATTAGCTTGTTTATTTAAGCATATTATCGGCGATGGCTAGCTTGCTAACCAAACTATGTGTGCAGGAATATGGTAATGTGACAACAGGAGTAAATATTTTCTTCTCCCTGACAAGCAATTATAAAAGATAAAACCCCTGTAAAGTTTTGATGTTTAGTCATTTTAATAATAGCTTGTTAGCTAATTATAGTGCTGTTTAGTATTAGCTTTAGTCAGCTAATTTTCAGTTTTCAGTGATAAGCTAACTTTGCTAACTAAGCTATGAGTGCAGAAATATTGCAGATAAAATACTTTACCTCAAAATGGGACAAGAGGAGTTTATTATACCAAATTGTGATTGGTCACATCAAGCAGTAGAAAATTTTTATTTTTGTTTATATCATGCAGATACAGAGCTAGCATAGCAGACATATTAGCATCCAAGTGGCAACAGAAAACATTACCTCAGAAAGTAAACCTTTATAACACACATAAAACCCCTGTAAAGATTTGCTGTTAGGCTGTTTAGTAATAGCTTGTTAATGATAGCTAGTCAGCTAAATTATCAGTGATAGCTAGCTTGCTAACTAAATTATGAGTGCAGGAACATAGTAAATAAAGTACTCTTAGATGTTTTTGCTAAACCTCTTTAGGTAGTAAAAAAACTCAATTTTCTTTAGGGCCTTGGAAAAGGTTAGGACCGGCACTGCTTGCGTTGGTCCTTTTTGTGTTGTGCTCAAAAATACGTGTTTCAAGACACCCCCACACACACATATGCACACATAGACACTCTTTCAAATCACACATATACATATGAGCTGTCCATGCCATTAATCTCTACTGAAGACCTTCCTGTAATTCAGTTTATTATCTTAATGACTAAAGTTAGCATACACCGTACTATTATGCAGTGCTATGTTGCTGTGCTACAGCACTTTCTCTTCCACATCCATGACCTCTGCCCTTTGCACCCTCCAATGCAGGAGAAGACAAGCGCTCTGAGCTTGAGCAACGTGGCGGGGGTCTTCTACATTCTGGTGGGCGGCCTCGGCCTGGCCATGCTGGTGGCGCTGGTGGAGTTCTGCTACAAGTCACGTGCCGAGGCAAAGCGCATGAAGGTTGCCAAGACTCAAGCCCTAAATCCCCCCACTTCCTCGCAGAATTCTCAGAATTTTGCCACTTATAAGGAAGGGTACAACGTGTATGGGCTGGAGAGTGTTAAGATCTAGTGGGTAGGAACGGCAGAGATTTTCTTTTTTTTTTACTTTCATCGTTTGTTCGTGTTTCCTCGTCGCTTCATTGTTGCCGCATTCATTGCTGTTCATTTGTGACAGAATATATATATATATATTCGTATAGACTGTTTGTACATAGTTTTGATATCTTGAACTTTGATAGGGGTGGAACAGTATGAAAACGTTTTTGTATGCTAAAATAAGTGGGAATACTTTTTCCCGTATTTCACAGTCTTAGCCATGTAAAAATGCCCCTTAGCAGTCAAAATGAACCCCGAACTAACTACAATAACTACAATTTCTCTGTCAGTCATTTTGAAATGAACACCTACTGTCCCAATTTGCCTACGGAACAAAGATAAAACTATCCATGCTCTCATCTAGCTAATTCAATTCAATTCAATTCAATTTTATTTGTATAGCGCTTTTAACAACAGACATTGTCTCAAAGCAGCTTCACAA
>JAQMYM010000013.1:2379431-2391496 GCA_030014255.1 Parauchenoglanis ngamensis
TCATCAGCATAGCAGTGGAAGCTAATACCATGTTTACGAATAATATTACCCAGAGGGAGCATATATAAAGAAAAAAATGTTTTTTATAATATAATATAATGATAGCTAGCAAGTCAGTGGCTAATAGGCCCATTTTCAAAGAGTGAGACTTTAATAAGCAATGGCAGTGCAAGTAATAAAATATTTGATTAGTTTAGAATCTGCCTTGTATTGTTCTTTTAAAAAAAGTCGGCTACTGCTTTAAAGAAATGACGGTCATAAGCACATTTCCTGGCATCATGTTAACACCAGTAAAGCCTATTTTTGACAGATTTTCAGCTTTCCTCTCACAATATACATTACATGGGCAAAAGTATGTGAGCACCTGACCATCACAGTTTTATGCGCATGGTCATTAACATGGGGTTGGGAACCCATTACACGAAGCATTTTTACGCACAGTTTTTGTGCTGAAGTTGCTTCCAGAGGCGGTTTAATACTCTGCAGTGAGTGATGCACCAGACAATAGGTGATTTCAAGTCCTCTGTGCTTCAGCACTCGACAGCCCCGTCTGTGAGTTTGTGTCACCTTCCACTTTGTGGCTTAGCTGCTGTTGCTCCTAGATGCTTTCATTTCACCGTAATAGCACTTATAGTCGACCTATTCACGGCCTATTCACCTATTCACGAACTGACTTGTGACACATTTAAAGTCACTGAACTCTGCAGTATGTTTGTCTATGGAGACTGCATGACTAGGTCCATGAGACTATGCACCCGATAAACACCTGAATTCAATAATGAGAACGAGTGTCCACATACGTTTGGCCATATAGGGTGCCATTACACTGTTAATACTGTTCCACCCCTAATTCGCAAAGTGCATAATGAGTTATGGTGGGCTTGATGAATGGATGGATGGATTTGAGATTGGATAGATAGAAGGGTGGATGCATGTGATTCTATGAATTAATAGATAGATGGGGTTGAGTGTGAATAGACGGAAGAATGTCTGCATTTAAAAGGGAATGCATAGACTGATTCATTTTATTGTGAATAGCTATATGAATAAATAGACAAGTGGTTGGATGGATATGATTGTACGTTATATAAGCACGTACATCCCCGAGTCCAAAAAAGGTGGGACATTGTGCAAATTGTAAATAAAAACAGAATGCAATGATATGGAACTTATGGATCTCATAAACTTATATTTTATTCATAACAGAACATAGAAAGCATATCCAACGTTTAAATATATATATCTTAAGAAGATATATCATTTTAAGGAAAAAATAAGGTAATTTTGAATGTCATGGCAGCAACTCGTCTCAAAACAAAAAAGTTGGGACAAGCCCATGTTTACCACTGCGTGGCATCCCCACTGCTTTTAACAACAGTCTGTAAACCTCTGGGGACTGAGGAGATCAGTTGTTCAAGAATGTTGTTCATTCTCGTCTGATACAGGATTTGAGTTGCTCCACAGTCCTAGGTCTTCTGTGTCATATTTTTCGTTTTTGCACAACGCCCCAACATTTTCTGGAATTGGGGTTGTATATATATGTATGGATGGAAAGATTAATGGTTGGATGTATAGGATTATACATGTATGTGGGAAAATTGGTGGATGGGTGGATGGATGGATGGATGGGTGGATTTCAGAATGGTTGAATGAAATGTATGGATATGATTGTATGAACTGATGGATAAAAGTAGCTGAGAGTGAATATGTGTAAGGATGGTGAAAAGTAAACAGATGGATGGGTGTGTATAAGTGATGTATGGTTTGATTAGTGAATGGAAGGATGGAGAATGGATGGGTGGACAGATGGTTGGGTAAAAATGACTATATTGATGGATGAATGGATGGATTGCAGAATGGAAGGATTGATGGATATGATAATGACTGACGTATAGCTGTATATAGTGGGGTTTTTTATATCTGTATAAATGAATGGATGGATATGATTGGATGGATGAATAGATGGTTTTGAAAGTGAACAAATGGTGATTGCATGGATGAACGGTTATGATTGGTGGATTTGAGAGTTCATGGATGAGTGGGTGGATATAATTATATGCATGGATATATGGATGAATCTGAATGTGAATGGATAGAAGGCTGGGTGGATTTGAGAGTGAATGGTTGGTTGGATGGGTGAATGATGGATGGATGATCAGGAACAGGATGATAGTAAGTGACTGTAGCTGAAATAAGAATAGTTTTGTCGACGGATGAAAGGATGATGATAATTATGAGACACTGAAGGATGATTAGGGAGAAGGTGAAATCAATAGTGTATAATGTATCCATCCTTGGTGTTAGTTATAGACTGCCATTTTGGCTTGGCATAGAGATATAAATATCTAGATGTGCAATCGCGCCTCGAGACAAACCCATTAGCTGTCAATCATTCTCCACCCCATCTGGTACACACACTTCTCTATACTGCAATATCTCACACAGGATGAGCGATATGAAACTGACGGCTGCTGTTGTGTTTCTCTTTTTTCTCTCTCCTTCTTTGTGTGTGTGTGTGTGTGTGTGTGCGTGTTCTGTGTGCTGTGCACCTTTCATGCACTTCCTTGTCTCTTTAATGGTCTGATATTTTTGTCCTTGTTTTGGTCTTTTAATTTAATCCCGCCCCTTTTTTGTGCTCGTTCATGCATGCGTGTGTGTGTGTGTGTTTTTAAATTATGAGCATGCATATTCCTTTTTGCATATGCATATCCCTGTTTGCTTGCATGTACTTGTGTGTGTGTGCGTGTGTGTGTTTAGATGACGTTCACCGAGGCCATGCGCACTAAGGCCAGGCTGTCTATAACTGGCAGTATTGGGGAGAACGGGAGAGTGCTGACTCCAGATTTCTCTAAAGCCGTGCACGCTGTGCCCTACATGAGACCAGGCATGGCAATGCCTCTTAACGTGAGCGAGCTGTCCTGAGTGCCTTACACACCAACACACACACACGCACACACATGTTCAGAGATACTTTTACTCACATCCTCAAAGCATACATTAACATTCACTTGACTTGCAACTAATCACTTAAAATCACACAGATATGCTACGCATTTACCTATACCATATTTTCTGGACTATGCGATATCATTTTGCCCTGTTTTCACATTAGCCCAATCTAATCAACCCTTGATTGTGCTCGAAAACAACTTAGATTCAACCTCAGGCTGGAAATCAGTTCCGAAAAGAGTCGATTCTCCGATTCAGTGCAATTCGATTCCATACCGATCAAGTTTAAACACAGCCAATGTAACAAGTTCAACATCATAATGGGTAGAAAAATGTGGCTTAGAACAAAAAAGCATGCCCAGTGTTTAATCATCTTCAAGCTAGTTGACAGTAAACACTACAGGTATAGGAACAGGAATAACCTGTATATATGAATATATAAAATTCATTGCTAACTAAAGTGGAAGTTGTTCATCATATTTGTTCAAAGACAACAGATTATGTATCGGGAATATTAGCACCGGTTCTATTTCACATGAACCAAAAGTCCATTGGTAAAGATGTACAGCCTGAATTAGGGGGGAAAAAACGTGTTAGCTAATGTTCTGATGCTAGTTATTTTCCTTTTACTTTACAGCATTGTCTGTAAAACACAAATGCAAAAACTAGAAATTATGAATTACAGGCATTAAACATGGCTACGGAGTAATTTCCAAGCCTGACAGAGACGATGAGACAAAAACTAAGCTAAACTATACCTAGCGTAACCCTAACCCTAACCCTAACCCTAATCCTAGGAGTTTTAGGGTCAGTACAAACATTATGTAGAATAAAAATGGCTTCTACATCAATAGAGCAATGAAGCAGTGTATATATTGATTTTCGCCTGGAAAATATGGTATATACATATATTTACTTACATGCATACACACCTTATCGATACGTTTCTACATTTATATTACAGGAACACACACACTTACAACACTTGTACATACACATCCTAGAAAAATGTACAGATGCAAAATATGAAGTTTGGTTTACACATGCACGATGTCCTACACACACGATCAGGACGCAATTGCTTGTGCTCACGCTCAATTTCTATTGACGTTTTTCACAACAAACACGTCTTTTTGCTTCTCGGATTCCAAGAAACACAAGCACACGTGCATCCAAATGTGACTTTTTGGTTTGGTTCTAACATGAAATATCAAAAAGGAAAAAAAAAAAAAAAATGTTTTTTTTTTTTTTTTTTTATATTTTTCAAGAAGTAAAAAAGAAATCACGGCGAAGAATAAGAGTCTGCATCCATACTGTAAAATAGCGTTACAAAACTGTTTCCGAGCCAAACGAGTTCATTTAACGTAGGTGCAGTGTTTGAGCAGAATCGTTTGTCATACGAATTATATATTGAAAATATATATTGACCATGTAAATATCTATACTTTCGTCCTTTTGATGTTCCAACGGCTGACTGGGGAAAAAATAACTTCAGTTGCATTTTCTTCGGAAAAAAAAAAAAAAGAAAATTTTCAGTTGTTGAACTGTGATGTTAATTTGTCTTTAAAAAAAGTTTGTTAATGTTGGGTTTTTTTTTGTTTTGTTTTGTCTTTTTGTCTTTTTTTTTGAAGATCGTCGGTCCTGTCGGACAAGGCGAGTGTAGTTTTATAATCCTGTCATCGGGAAAAAAAAGAAGCCTGACATGCAAAACTTTCTCTTTTTGTAGGATCAGTGAGAACATGAATTGGAATTGCATATGACCGTATTAATATTATAAGCTCAATCCTAATACTCTGGTAGAATGTTTGAGCTTGGAGGAGCTTTAAGCTTCCAAACCTCTTCTTCGGGATTATGACTGGTTATGTGGGATACCTGAAATGAAGTGCAAGCAGGAAGGATTTATAGCACCTTGAGCATTTTTTTAATAAGCAGGAGTCAGAAAACGGTACTTAAAAACCAGTCACTGATTTATAATACCATATTAAAATTACATCAGTGTGTACCTGGAAGCAAACATAAACCAGTCTATGCCATATAATTACGTACGTACACTTACCTTGCGGTGCTAGCGAAGCAAATTTTGAAATGTATTTTTTAATTTCGCTGTTACGCAGTCATGAGCAAAATGCAGAAAACAGCTGCAAACTTGTTGGTAACCGGATGGTAAGGCTACAGTAGCTAGCAGAGACAATTCTTACTTGGCTAGCTGGATACCTCTAACTTAAATAAGAAGTCAATTTGATAGATACATGTTCGCTCGATAGATGTATGTGACTCGTCATATCAAGTCAGGGATTCAGCCTCACAGGTTAGTTCTGCGCTGTGGCCAATAAGGTGCGGTAGGTGAAATATCTTCAAACATCAGCTGACAAATACCTTATCTTCCTGAACACAATTGAGAAAGTTTTTTTCAATAACTTTAATGAGCACTATCAAAGCTGTTACTGAAAAACGTGCATTTGTTCGCTATAACGCCGCGCTGCTGGAGAAGTTATTTGTAGGGAAATCCCGGTGTCACACTGAGGCTGAGGATTCCCTAATTCTTATTACGTCATATAATCCTCATTTAATCATTCTAAAAGTACGACTCCGATGCAGGTTTCCGAGGCTCTCCTCATTAACAAACACGCAACTGTTGCTATGGTGGCATTTGGATGTGATACAGTAATAAACAAAATTGAGCTTATTGAACCAGGAATCTCAAAACTGAGATCACCTAAAACGTTGACTTAATATCTGCTTTGATGTGACTGGTCACATGTAGCTAGCTAATAATCAACGGCTTGCTAGCTTTTATGTGCGAGCAAACACAAGACTGGATAGCTTGCCATCTGGGTCACGGCAGGACGTTGTAAGTCAGTAAACAGGAGAATGACTTGATGTTCGGATCATCAGTAAACACTTGGAGTAACTGCAGCTTTTTCACCATCAGTGAGAAATATGAATGAACCAAAAACCTGGTCTTAAAGTGAGAGGCCAATTATTAAAGGCAAATATTCCTTTACTGTGGAATTTAGCGTGTGGTCCATGTTCATTGTCATCGAGCAACATGTCTGCGCTAAATTGTTGCGTTCTACTTTAACTTCAAAAAAAGACTTAACAGCCAGCAAGAACTGACTCCTGCCATTTTGTTTTTAACTCATGGAGCAATAAACCCTGCCTCTTCTCCGTTTCCATTCATTCCCTGATGTAACTATTCGCAATCCTTTCTGCCTTCGGAGGAAGTTTGACTAAGTAAAACTCCCATGAGCTATTTCTAAATGCCAAATAGTGTTTTGTGCCAAAATACTCCTGGCAGATTTCTACAGTGTTTGCGTGGTAAAGTGAAAGGACTTCAATAAAAAACATGATATTTCTCTTTTATAACTCTCATTTAAAATTCCTTCTTTTAAACAATATTGAACATTTGATTATGTGCACTACTATATGCAGTCCTAACTGTGAAACGCATGACAACCTTTAGTTTAATCTTTTTCCTTTTCGTTTTTTTTTTTTTTTAAAGAACTGACGGCTACGATGGTGGTGATAGACAAGTAGAGCTTCTGTAGAGAAACGAGAAACCTGAGAAACGTGAGACAGAGTATTTCACTACAGAAAATATATGAATATTGATATCGAACCTCTATGCGGAGCACCCTTTTTCTATGCCATGCTGTGTAACTGCAATCCATTAGTTTTCTATGTATATTGTATTGTATATAAAAGCAGAGACCATTCATGTGTATAACTCCAATCTCTAATTGTATGAACACACACACACACACACACACACACACACACACACAATATGAGCAGAGGTTCAAGTTGAGTTGGAGAAATAGTGATTGTGAAGAACTTCTTAGATGGCAATCCACAAATGTACACACAAATACAAACACATGGACTTGGATCATCAGTAGATTTAAATTTGAAGAGTCTCAGTGAAGAGGAAAATTGAGTAGATTTTTCTAAATGGAATGTGAACTGACTGCTTTATTTTTTGGACTTTTGGAATAAACAGAGGCTAAGAAACCGGCGGTCATTGTTGTCTTTCTTCTCCCCAGAAATAACGATGGGGTGGGGGTGGGGGTGGGGGTGGGGGTGGGGTGGTCAGAGAGAGAGAGAGCAAGAGACAAACTGCCTGTTGAGGGCCTTTAAACACTCAAATACGTACTGTATGTACACATCGTCTTCGATATGACTGAAAGACACAGAGGCCACACCTCCTTCACTGGAACTGACTAACACAGGCCACGCCCCCTTCACTGGCACTGAACAACACAAATAACACATTACATTTATTGTGATTGACAAACACAGAAGCCACACCTCCTTCACTGGAGCTGACTAACACAGGCCACGCCCCCTTCACTGGAACTGACTGACACAGAGGCCACACCTCCTTCACTGGACCTGACTAACACAGGCCACGCCCCCTTCACTTTGAACTGACTGACACAGAGGCCACACCTCCTTCACTGGACCTGACTAGCACAGGCCACGCCCCCTTCATTGGAACTGACTGACACAGAGGTGTGGACACCCCATAGGACACCCCACTCATTCTTTCTAGGACTGACAGGTAGAGAGGCCACACTTTTTCTTTGAACACTTTCGGGTTTATTTATATTCTTTCATTCATGGGAAGAGAGACGAGCGCTTCACAGGTACACCTCTATCCCTGACTCTTAATATAGCTGGTTTTATATAAGCAGCTGCATTTGCATACTGGCTCGTCTCCCAGTAATCGCTGCCACAGAGCAGTAACTGAGATACAAACAGCTAAATCAGAGCCACACACATTCGCGCATTTAATAAAACAAACTCTTGCTCTTTTCCACTCATTTCATTTGCGCTTTCCTCGAGTAACTGGATTAGTCTTTTTAACTTGAAGCACTTTGAGTGATTTCAGACATTTCATGGTACAACAGCAGATGTGGCTCTGTGGGGTGCCTACTAAAGATATTTGACTACTTTCCTATACACACACATCAAATATACGGCCAGCTTCTGTGTGCTTGAGTAAAATAGCATGCAAAATTCCTGTGATGTCTTGTTCAGGTGATTCTATATTTTTTCGCAGAGTGAAGCCACTGGGCAAACAGACTGGCATGACAGCTGCAGCTCAGCAGACCAGTTTCCTCATGCTGTGCTCACTTCCTCATTAGCATAACCAGCTAATCAGATTGGTATACCCCTACCTCACGAATCAGACCAAGTGTCACTCACGTCAAAGGTTCGAAGGAACAGTTTAACATGTCAAAACAAAACAAAAACCAAGAAGAATTTTCATAGTTTTCCTCCATACTTGAAATACAGTTGAAGAAAGGTGGTCGATTAGCTTTGCACTGGAGCTATGGAGGCTATTAATTAATCATCAAACATACACTCTCACCTCAAACTGTCAAACTTTTCAGCAATTCAAACAAACTTATTTATGTGGTTCGAGGACGGCCCAAAGCTAAAAACAACAGCGGCGGCCATTTTAAAGCTAACACGCCATTCCAGCATCGATTTGAATGCAGAACTGGGTGTTAGAATAAGATTCATGCAATATCATTTTAATATGATTTACAGATGTACATTTTGCTTAGCGACATTAGCCTTTTAAATCCAGTGCAAAATTAAAGAAGATAACTTCAAATACCAAACAGGTCTTGACTACATTTGACAGAGGAACATTGTGTAAATGTACTTTTTAGACCCAAGTTTCATTCAGGTCACTAGCTCTTAATCCACAAGGGCTTAATTAGCTCATGAGGTGCATCAGGTGAGTTTGTCACGATTTAAAATAAGAGTATGCTAACTTGAAGCTAACCAGCTTGCACATACAAAGCTAGCTAGAAACATTAGCTGGCTAGTACGAATGGAAAAAACAACAACTTGTAGTGAATTCATTAAGTCTACGTGAGGTAATACAGTACGGCAAAAAACATCCTCAAACATTTATGTCTACACAATTCAGCACAAACAATAACATTCGTGTTTCTCACAAAAAAGAGACCTAGCATGCATAACTACGCTTCTTAAATTACTTGATGTGAAAATGAACGTGCTCATGTAACTACAGTATCAGCAGCATATTTATTATCCTTGTGCCTTCCTGTCAGATGTTTTTGTTTGTTAATTTGTGTTTACATGCTAATCGCTAATTAGCTGATATGCTAGCTTAGCTTATGATGTTCTCGAGGCTTTTGATTTAACTACGTAGCCCCTGGCCATGAAGTCTTTTATACGGACAATGTAAAGACACGGTAGCAGTGTGAACGTCACTTGGGTTGTCAACATTTTCCTCAGATAATGAGGAATATTTCACCCTAATGACATTTAGCACTAACTCTAAATCAAACTTAAATTCATTCTCCCTTGACAAATGTAAACATTGTGGCAGAACTCGTGGAGCTCTGAACATTTTTTACTTCCAACACTGGAAATACTACAAAATTGGGCTGTTCATATGGAAATCTCTTGTAAACACAGTGAACAACCTCAACCTTATATTACTATTAGCTAGCTGCTAATTCTCCAGTTTGGTTGCTTGTGGTATTTCTAGCAGCTCTTCGTGGTACACTTCTCTATACTTGTTTAATTCTTCTACCGTCGTCTCCTTAAAGACCTGATGTCAGCTGTCTGTTCTCTGCTAGTCTACAGAGAGGATCTCAGAGCAAAGCAGCTAATCAATAAAGCCATTAGCACTAGAGTGAAGTGCTTTCACTGTCCTTCAACGCTTAACTAACATTTGAGCAAACTTTATATAAGGACAACGGAGTTAAACGCAAAACACTCCTTTTTTGTTTAACAGCTGATGATTTATTGTCTTAATCAAAATGCCATTATGCAGAAAGGTTTGAAGAAAGCGAAACCCAGAAGCCATTACAGGAGTGTCTCCTGCTCTTATCATTTACTTCTTTAATGTTTTTTTTTATAACATTGGTTTCACAAGAGCCATCCAAGCACTTTAAGCAGGAAGATGAGTGCTTGAGGGTTGGAGAGACTGAGTAAGCATTGTTGTAGCTGTCACAACCAGAAGGTAGTGAACATGGTGGGGTTTCTTTTTCAAATGGACAGTGCTGTTAAAGGAGCTGTTCGTAGTATTTAGAGCCCCATAATGACCTGCAAGATAAAATGCCTTTACTTCATTTGTTGAAATTGTGTATGCCTAATGAATTTTAGCCTGGGGGTGGGGCTAATTTCTGGGCCAGAAAAAAGGGAACCGAAGCCTGAAAACGGGAACAAAAACATGTATTAATGTTTCAAATAAATTGGGATACTTTTCTGAGATATCATTGAAATAATTTCATCCATGAACGACTTCTAAACATTACAAATTTAAGGTAAGAATGAGTAATAAAATATTGTGGTATGTTTTTTTTAAACTATGTTATAATGTTAGCAAGCTTACCTGATTTAAATGACTTTTGTGGGTAGCAATTCAGAGCCAAGAGGCGACTTTAACAAGAGCACTGGAACACGGGGTCTGAATGGATTTAAAAGTCAAGTCTCATCCTCTGCTTGCCTGATTAATTTGTAATTCTGCTGGCTTTGTCATGTTACTTTTTTTTAAAAGAGGGAAAGGTTAATTCCTCGGTAATGAACTGTGCACAGGCTGATATAAACCCACTTTAAATGATTAATCATGATGTACGGGGGAACATTAACCAGAGATCAGGAAAAGGGATTGAGAGCAACAGTGACCTCTAGTGGTTGCATTGTAGTATTACACTTAACCGTGTGAGTGTTAATGAAACAAATTCACTTTAATTATGCATTCAGTGTATATTTCTAGCACCATAATAAAGATTCTGGAATATTCATAAGATTAGGGAGTGGTTCAGCAAAAAAACAAACCAAAAAAAAAATTAATTTTTGTAACTGCTGGTTACAATCACGAGCTAGCTTTGATTCCTTTACCTAATAATTCTGGATAGATACGAACCCTAAGCATTTTTTTCAATGAATTATTATTTTAATATTTATTTATTTATTTTATTTTAAATGCAGAGTACATGTCTATGGACACCGTAATTGCTACAAAGGCGCGCTCACGCTACGTGTTCATGGGAAGTGTAGTATTTTTTAGGACCGTACGTGTACAAAGAACTTTCCTAATATTGCAAATTATGCACAAATTAAATGTGTATTAAGTATAAACAGCAAGTCCGTTAAGACAAAGAGATAATCACTCTAAAATCGCCTAAGGGTATATATAATAAAGTATAAACAGGACTTACATGAATTGGCTAAATTACTTCCGGCATCCCCGTGACGTCTTAAACCACGTGACAGCAGTCAGCTGATACACAGAAGCCGGAAATTTTGATTTCGCCTCGCATGAATTGGAGCCTTCTGTTTGGAAACCTTTTGTGTGCTATAAAACTGCAAACAATGAGCGATACTTAGTTTATTAAAACGCGGTGTGCTTAGAGACTCCGGATTCACTGGCGCCATTGTAAACCTGATAAAAAAAATAAACGGTAAGTTAGATTGATTCTTTGAAAAACAGTCACATAAACGTGTTGTGCAGGAACACCTGTCGAAGTCTGGGGGAAACCGGTGTAGTACACAGTGTTTCTCGAGCAAGAAATTAAATGTAAACCTTAATGTTTCAATTTTAAATTTTATTTTATTTTTCAAACTTTGAATTTTTTTGCAAACCCTGAATATAGTCTCCCATGTATGCCATGTCGGATTACTTCATTAATACATTTGTTACTTCATTATTATCATAAATAGTATGATTCCGCATTCAATAGTTAGATGTACAAGTCTAACTGGAAAAAATAACAACATGCAGATTCTAACCTATAACCCCGCCTTCAAATTGTAGGCCACGCCCCATGCACGCGCTGACGTCTAATGTTCTGAGGTAAAAAAGGAAAAATCAAAATGGAGGACGTTTATGTTAACGTTACGTTACGTTAACTTCATGTCATGTTGATTATTTTACTCTAACAGCACACCTTAAACTATTTAATTCCTCATTAGTCAGGATTACAGCATAAGCTAATGCTGACTCCTTCATTTTCATTGAGATGAGTCCTCTAAATTAAAGTCTGTGGTTTGCACATGATTGTGAAGAGTGTGTGTGAGGGGTGTGTGGCGTCGTCCACAATGCTGGTGGCTTTGCGGATGCAGCG
>JAQMYM010000013.1:2395238-2405994 GCA_030014255.1 Parauchenoglanis ngamensis
GCTTGTTTGTTTGTTATTATTATATATTATTATATATATAAATCTCTATCATTATCTCTGATATAATTTCAGTTTCCATGTTTTCTTAGATTTCTTTTTTTAAACTGTTAATTGCACCCTGAAAAATGTCCAAATGTCCCTCCAGCTTGCCAGAGAACATCATAGTTCATCAGCTATTATCATAGTGTGAATGCATCATAGTTTTTCACTGATTTCCTTAAGGTTTCCTTTGGTTAGTTCCCCTTTATAAGGGCTGTGTCTGAAACTCCCTACTGGATACGGCTCATATACTGATCTTGGTGGAAAAATAGTAAATAACATGGAAAATAAAATTGTAGCAGTACACAGTTTTTCTAGTACACAGCCAGAGCTCACTTTGTCAGCTACTGCATCCCATGATGCAACGGTGCAACGTCCCAAAATGAAAAACAAAACAAGGCAGATTTGACGCCAGCTCTGGATATAAATGTGGAATATATGATAAATAGATTGCATATTTTGATGTATTTTCATATGCTGTCTTGTTTTGTAACAGAACAAATAGCGCAACTGATAGAGACTGCTAGCTAACTAGCTTACTAGTGTAACTGAATGCTATGCTTACTGGTTTAGCTGTATGATTAGCGAGGTTGCTAGCTAGCATTCACTAGTAGTAATAGCCAGGTTTTCTAATTTACTGCCATGAGCACCCTGTGTGACATAGATGTGACAAGACAAAGAGTGCTTGTTTGTTTGTTTGTACTAGGGTAGGGAGTAGCGAGTGGTACACAGTGTGTACTGGGCCTGTACGTAGTGCGTAGTCCACCGGTATGGAGTTTCAAACCCAGTCGAGTTCGGTGTTTTTCCCCAATCTGCATAGATGTTTATTTTATTATTTTTTAATAATGCCCTATATTTATTTACACACATTTTTAAAAAATCATGTATGATTCCCACTAGAGGTCCTCCTCATCACTGATTTCACGTGTCTTTTATTACTACAGGTTTAACTTAAATAGAGTAGGCAATTGCAGTGTACTTCAGTAAAAATGAAAAGTGGTGAAAGTTCAGAACAGCACTCAAAGTTTCCAGTGAAAAGAAACATATTCTAGCCATTCGTTCACCTCAGAAGCATCAGTCCACAGCTGATGAAGCTTTTATACCAAACATATCATTTTACCTTAAACGTTACTGTGTACTATACTGAACTTTGGAGCAGAAAACAACATTTGAAAGTACATTTCTTTTCTTGATCTAAACAGATAACAACATATTTACGCAAAAGCTTAATTTGTGAACATTTGATCATTTTACTCTACTATTTCCTTCATGCTACTAAAAAGCATTTTTCGCACAGATCCAACATTCTTCGCTCGAGCACGACACATCGTTCCAGCTCTGCTTATCTGGAAAACCCAGAATCTCAGCACAGTCCTCGTCACCCTGGTTGTTGGGTTCGCCTTTAGACCAGGATCTGAAACGCAGAGCGTCCCAGTCAGTCTCGGATCAGTGTCCAGTTCCGCCCGTTCTACATTTCCAGCTTGTGTTTACAGAGATTCATAGCAATAATATAGTTACCATTATTCAGAGACTATGACGGAGAATTGCATGTATTATCTTCGTGTGTATTTTATCACAGCAAAACAATGATCTATCTGCTAAAACTATTGATGGGCTGGTACATGGATTATCATGTAAAATTTAGAAATAAAAAAAGAATTCTTACCCAGTGGTCAGTTTTGTACCGTCCACCCATTTCCACTCCCCCTCCGTGTCACTGTCACTCAGACCAAGCCAAGCCTGATTTTTACCCACCTCTTTAATGATGAACTCCTGTGATAGAGATCACGATATGAAATCTCTCTCTCTCTCTCTCTCTCTCTCTCTCTCTCTCTCGCTCTCTCTCTCGCTATCACTTACTCACCTGTTCCTCTCCGCTGTTTATGATCACCAGGTCCGCTCCTCTCTTTTTGCAATCCTCTCTGCTCTCAGTCCAGGATTTCCTCTCAATTGAGAAGTAGTAAAACCTAGATCTGAAAGTTTTCCACCCCACTCTTTCACTTGCATCTGATCACACAGTATAGGACAGTTTCAGTTCTGCGTTCAGAGTTAAGCAGTGCAGTGAAGCTATGCCGTGTGCTCATTCAAGGGCTATTTTATAAGCTGCCAAATAGGGTAGAGGCTATGGTATAAAATTTAACCAAATTTTATCAGTACTTTTATTTCTCATTTTTAAAATCATCTCTTGCTTTTAGAGATAAAAATCAATTACTGTCAGTTTTAAGCTTAAAAGCAAATGATTGTTATAAAGGTGTTGGACTAGACGTTGTTAAAAACATCTGAGGTGCTTTTACTTAAGAAAAGAAGACAACATAATCCTTACATAATATACTAAATAATGTGAACACATGGAAAATCAACTCACTCAGAACTCAGGACTCACTGTAGGGATTATTAATGGCTGAATCATTATTGGCATGTTGCATTCTGGGTATTGTAGCGTTTGCGTGAAAACAGGAAAAAGACAACAAATCTCAAGTAAGCGATACAGACCTGTTCAACAAATTTTTTTTATTGTTCTTTCTTCAGACCTTCTTTAGTAGGTCCCAAAATACACGAGTTTCATAAATGTGCAATGGTAGGTTTTAAGCTTGGCTATGTAGGTGATAGGAAAGAAACTTTCTCGGAGAAATAAAAGTAAAGTTTTGGAGCCTGAAACCAGTGACTATGAAGGATTAATATGAGCTGAAGGAAGAATTTAAGTTGAATAAGTTGAGGTTATTTGTTAGCGTTTGGTGCATCTTACTGTGTTTAAAGGTAGACATCATAATGTCTTCTATAGGCATGGATGGCATTTGGGATCAGAAATGTCCATGATGGAAGACTATTCAGAATATCTCAGAAATATATTGCAAATGAGAAGCTGAATCTGTTGTTTGGTCCAAAAAACAAAAGGAATATCAAAAAAGGATATTTTCTGTTTCAGGAGTTACAGGTGACTAGTATGACTACAGGTCATACTAATGGAAATGCGATAAATATGTAGCCCATGATTTCAAAGGATTCAACCCACACGTAACATTCGATCATCAAAATCAGTGCTGGGAGAGGAACATCGTTCAAGGCGTTTGAGAGGCCACTCGAGCTCAGATATCAGACTGACACATTTTAAAGCAACGTAAATGTAAACATCTCGTGTCTAATCATCTTGTATTACGTGTTTAATCATGTTTTGTGCAACAAGAAGCTATTAGACAACAACAATAACAACAGTGTAAACTCTTAACTGTACATGTATCTGGATCTGATCATTAGTGTGTACTCACCCAAATTGATCACCTTCTGAAGTTCATCTTTTTCCTTTTGTAACTGGTCTCTCTGTTTAGTTAAGTTGATGTAACTGGTCTGTACCTGGTCTCTCTCTCTAGTCAGGGTGTTGTAACTGGTCTGTAACTGCTCTCTCTCTCTAGACAGGGTGTTGTAACTGGTCTGTAACTGCTCTCTCTCTCTAGACAGGGTGTTGTAACTGGTCTGTAACTGGTCTCTCAATCTAGTCATTGTGTTGTAACTGGTCTGTAACTGGTCTCTCAATCTAGTCAAGGTGTTGTAACTGGTCTGTAACTGCTCTCTCTCTCTAGTCAGGGTGTTGTAACTGGTCTGTAACTGGTCTCTCAATCTAGTCATTGTGTTGTAACTGGTCTGTAACTGGTCTCTCTCTCTAGACAGGGTGTTGTAACTGGTCTGTAACTGGTCTCTCTCCCTAGACAGGGTGTTGTAACTGGTCTGTAACTGGTCTCTCTCCCTAGTCAGGGTGTTGTAACTGGTCTGTAACTGGTCTCTCTCTCTAGTCAGGTTGTTGTAACTTGTTTGTAACTGGTCTCTCGCTATAGTCACATTGTTACAACTGGTCTGTAACTGGTATCTCATTACCAGTTCATTATGACTGGTCTGTAACTGGTATCTCTCTACAGTCAGGTTGTTGTTACTGGTGTGTAGCTGGTTGTTTTCTGTATTCAGGTTGTTGAATTTGACCCACAGAACCATGACCACAGTCAGCAGGAGAACACACAGCACCAGCTCACACACTGCAGACAGTCTGTAATATCTGCTTCCTGAAACCAGAAGAAAATTAAAGAATAATTTTCAAATATATTGATTTATTTCAAATATCTCGCCATCATATTCATCATACAGATTGCGGTCTATTAAAATGATGAACCTATTATACGTTTACCTGAAACAGAGATACCTGACTGCATTTTCTTGTCTATTTCATAGAACAGCTGCATTACTCCATTTTTTATTTTTTTTTTTAGATGTAAATGTGTGATTGTCCTCTTTTACATTTTCCAATTTCTAACGTGTCTGGTTTGATCCTGATCTTGAGCTAATCTGTGTGTGTGGTTTCATATCTTCTTCCTGGGTTGGTGTGGGTTTCCTCCGGGTTCTCCGGAGTCCTCCCACCTCCCAGGTGTAAATGAGTGTGTGATTGCATGTGTGTGTGTGTGTGTGTACATGATGCCCCATGAATTCCCACCTCACACCTAATGTTCATGAGGTTCCAGATTCACTATGACACTGACAAGCTTTGAGGATTACTAAAGGTGAAGAAATGAGCGAAATAAATACAGGCAGGAGTTTTCACTGAAACGCGTCTCTCCTTCCCAGTTCCCAAAGTCCAACTTCTTATCCACTCCAACTACGGTCCATCTAGTAAAGTGTATCCATTTTGTTGGCATCTTTTTCCTTTAAATTGTCACTTACCTGCGTGTAAAGTGTAGACAGAGAGGTGTCTTTAACTCATTGAAAGCTCATCAGTATAATATAGAGAACAATATGCAAATTAGGTGACTGTTACCAGGGAAACGCGTACAAGACGTTCCAATACAAAAAAAAATAAAAAATTCTTGTAAGAATATCAGTAATATGATTAAAATGGTCTTTTTCTGTTTGCCAAACCTTTTCATTATTCAAAACGATGAGTTTTAGAAGAAGTCCTTGCTGACTTTAAATGAACTCTGATGTATTTACAGCTTGTTTAGCTTCACCCAACTTCCTCAATCCTGTACTCTAGTTACTTTCTTGTGCAAGTGTGCAAAAGTGCTCTAGGGTACACTGGTGGGGTTTATTGAAAGTGAGCAGTGCTGATTGGATGGATGGTCTGTGATGCTGGATGATGTGTTTAAAACTCAAACAACGCCTATAATACTGACTGTACAGTATGTAATGAGTGTACACTCTCTGCAGGATGCACGTGCACAAGAAATAGTGCTGAGTCTGGAATAGATGCTGTAACTGCGTTTAAAGACGCCATTCTACATGTGGGACAGGAACCTCTGACTTAAACTGATTTATTACGCTTGTGTTCATTTCTAAATTTCCAGCAGCATGATTAAAGTGTGATATTCGCTGTGTGAGAAAAGGTTTTAGACATGTTCAGGCAGACTGGCTTCAGTTGGTAAACTGGTAATGTAATCGAAAAATAACTTGGTTTGTTTCGGCTTGTTTGATTTTATGGTGAGCAGATTATGGCCAAAAAGCACTTTTTAAAAGTTACAAAACTTTTCCAGAAAAAAAATAAACCCTAAGGTAAATAGAAACAACAAAGAAGTCTGAATCAAATGAGGCTTATTATTGACTATCAGAAGGTTTACACTGGGACGCATCAGCACCGGATCAGTACCGATAATTTAACGCAGCAATATAATGATCAAAAACAAAATTCTATCAATGAATCGAATCATTAAAAAGAAGAAGAATTGTTACTAATGATTACTATTATTACTATAATAATCATGTATGGACAAACATACAGTAAGGACATTTAATTAAGTACCGCGAGTCACTGTCTGTCAGAAAGTTGCTGATTTTAGGTAGTAGTAATCTGCTCAAAGACATTGACTTTCCTTTCGCTAAAAAAAAAAAATTTCTAATAACACTTTTAAGTCTGCATGTTTATTAAAGTCATGTGACAAACACAGAGTTTAAAAAAAACCTGCTCTGTCTAATTCACAATGTTACTGGCTTTCCATTTCTTCCAGCCTTAGAGGCCATGTCAGGTTCTTGCCCTGAGATCACACAATTAATACAACGGTCTAAACGTGGGCAGAAATGTAAGTGACCTAACTTTCCTTTGTAGTTCCAGAGTTATAGCATTCACGAATAAAGCAATTTGTGACATGCTGTTATTGAAAAACGTTGGGGTGTGGACAGTGTTTCCTGGACCTATGAAGTGCACTGAAGACTGACAATTGGGACATGTAAGAGTAATAATAAGAGTAGCTGAGGTGTGCAGATAAACACCGTATATATCCGTCCTTCATGTTGTGTTTCTTGTTGGTTGGAGCATGATTTACTGAGAAAAGACAATGCGCAGTTGTTGCATTATCATGCATATACTGTACATGTGCTGAATAACCAGATTACTGGGATACAGCTACAGCACACACTAACATGCTACAACCATGGCAGTCCTGTACTGGATAATATTTTTTCACTGGTGGTCTTATTGTGATTCCTTTCACAATGGACGGAGTAAAGGGGGACGGTAAAAAAGCAACAGATGGGCAGTAACTGAACACCTACAAAATGACCGATATGAAGATGAACTGAGTAGTTAAAATGGAAAGTTTATGAATATATGAATGTGTATTTATTCCGACCATGGAATTGTTCATTATGTAATACATGTCTGCAGAATTTTGACCAAAACCATGTTATAAAATTACCCAGAGCTGTTCGCATTATTAAACGTGTGAACGTTCTAATAATTAATTACATATATAATGAACTACAATATAACCTAATATAATGTATTTTCTAAATGTAAACTGTTTTGTAGTGGGGTTTTATATGTGAATGAATTCATGTTTAACTGCACAAAAAAACATGTCTAAATTACACATAAATTGTGAATTGGGAGTGAAATAAAATCTTGAAAAAAGATATTGAAAAATATAGACAGCCTGAAAAGGTCTGTTGCATCTGTCATATCTGAGGTTTTCACTGTCATGAAATAAAGGAGAGAAAAGATTTTCATTCCTCTCAAAGCTGCTGAAACAAAAGCACCAGGAACTTTTGCATTGAATTTTATACTGAAAATTAATCAGATAGATTTTACACGTGACACCAAATCGTCTAAGTCTTCGACTTAGTGTTGCTGACAAGCCAATAATTAAAAATATGTATATATTTATATATATATATATATATATTGCTCGTTTTTTAGTGAAACCAAAGCGTGTTATAACTTAGACTTATAATTCTTATAAAACTTCATAAGTTAAATGAAATATTGTTATGACTACATCATCGAACAAGTAAGTGTAAGTAGATTGAATGAACTGTTTTTCAAAGCTAAATGTAATTATTTTATCCATTATTTTAAATATAATAGAGCATGGTGGGAGTGTGTGTGTGTGTGTATGACGTTTACCGGACCTGAGGTCGGGGAGTCTGGCTTGTTTTTAGTCCCAGGCGTCTCTACGTTGTCCTTGCTGATGTGAATGCCTGCATATAGATTTTCAGTGTCATCTGAATCAGATGTGTCTGCAGTAACTACTGCGTTCATGTATATTTCCTCGCTCGTCTCCATTCTGCTCTCGTCACTATTTCAGATCTCACGATGAAATTCACGTCTAACAGACAAGTCACTTTCTAACTGATCGCATTTTCAAGATCTACATGATACAAGAGTGTGTATTTAGAATCTTTCTAAATGCTTTATAAATGAATCAGGGCAGAATTGATGACTTGCCTTTAGGCAGTCAGATTATTTACCTTGTACTAACACCGCTTCACCTCTATCAGCTCTGTTACGACCGCCGGTGTATATTGTCTGTTTTTCTGCCATTTGTGTGTCTGTGCTGTTGACGGGATGGGTGTTTGTGTCTTTCCCGTTCAGGCCCAGCCCTCTGCTATGTGTCCTGCCTGCCATTGAATGATCACTGCTCCTCACCCGCCTCCTGCGTCGGGATTGGTTTTCTGTACCGTTGGACCACTATTTAAACATTAAACCTTATACTGCATTTCAGGAGCCCTGTGCCGTTGCTGTGTCTGACCTGTTTGTGTGTTATCCGACTGCCTTTTTATTTATTTATTTTTGTGAATGAATGATGTATTTTGTGTTTGATTATGTGATTTTTGTTTTACTACTCTTGAGCATAGTTTGGAAATATCAGTCCCTTGTAAATAACACTTGTAACCGGTGGTTATTAGGAAGTCGGTGCCATTATTCGTATCCGTTTTCTCCTGGTTTTGGGTTCCATAGGGAGTGAGGGTCGGTGCTGTAGATTTTTTTTCTTTTATTTTGGATTAGGTAATCTAGTCTATTTGTTAATACGTAAATGGATCTTCGTTTATTATTTTGGCCTTGCCCACTTCTGAAGATTTCAATCACTCACTTGGAACATAAAGAAGACAAGAGCACTAATTAAATACACATAAAACGTATCCCTGGTCTCGTCATCTTATATTTCCTTTGTATTTTCCAGCCTGACTTTGACTGGGTCGTAACAGCGTTAACACCGCTTCAGCACTTATCATCTCTATCAGTTTTCACTGCTTTATCAGTACTTCACTTACACGTTTTTTTCCCGTTATCTTTTTTATTTTATTATTAACAAAATAATAAAATGAAAGACAATTAAAAAAGTAAAAGACAAATAAAAATCATCGGTCCCTCTTTATAGTGTGGCTTTATTGTTAAGTGAGTTATGTGTTAGAGTTTATCCTACATTTCATACTCCACTACCATGTGTGTGTGTGCATGTGTGGGTGCGTGTGTGTGTGCGTGTGAGTGTGTGGGTTGGGGAGTGGGGGAGCATGTGTATGGCGTATTACTCTGTAATTGGTGGAAACTGTGTTTTTGATGTACTGATATGACAAACAGGAAAGC
The DNA here is from genome assembly GCA_030014255.1 of Parauchenoglanis ngamensis. NCBI lineage: Eukaryota > Metazoa > Chordata > Actinopteri > Siluriformes > Auchenoglanididae > Parauchenoglanis > Parauchenoglanis ngamensis. Next base: position 2,404,114 of record JAQMYM010000013.1, read on the forward strand.
GAGTATGTGCCACAGATCCTGATATCAATCTGTATGTGACACAGATCCGTTTCATACATTTTCCTATGCTTAAGCTCAAATATGGAAATATGGCTCAAAAATGTGGAAAGTAGGGCTCAGAAATGAGCAATAAACTGATATTACTGTTCAAATCCAGACACACTATAGTTTAACATTGGACTAATAATAATAATAATAATAATAATAATAATAATAATAATAATAATAATAATAATAATAAGTACCAGTGCCTCTCGTCTGTACATGAACAGAAAAAAATGTTCAGGAAAAGAAAAATTTGTATAAATATTTAAATACTAAATTTATTCAGACATCATGAGACAAATATAAGTTAGCTTTGGCCTCTACAATTACAAGAGGTGCTCGACGTGTTCCTGAAGTGTGCACCTTAAAAGCAGGTAAAAACCAAGCAAAACAAACAAAAACAGCTAAAATCTCTGTCAAAGGATTTCTCTAGACCAGATGCATGATACTATGCATATATACAATTTACATAAATAATTTAAGTGATTATCAAGACCATGGCATGAGATCAATATCAGCATGAGCTCTGCAGCTCTATCTTTAAATTTCATCACACTTCACCACTTCCTTTACTGACAGCAACACATTCATTTAAGCTCATATAGCGTACGACACACTCGAGTACAGACGTGCAGCTGTTCACTCGTGCTCTCAGTGTTTTGGTGATTCGTTTATATGTTAGAAATGTTTTATTTACTCAGGAAGGAGCTGAAGAGCGACGTCCACGAGTACATGACGGTGGTCATCTATACAATCACAGACGATTTTGAAGACGATGGCACAGAGACAGAGGACGCCAACACAAAGAGTAACCAACAAATTCAACGCACAGGTACACGAGATTTAAAGTCGGCCTAATAAACACACATGAGGTCAGAGGCAGGGAGTGAAACAGAGAGTTTTAACACTGTAATGAGATTTGCATTTCTGTACTTTATAATCGTTTATATTGGTTTGTTTTGATTTCAGAGATGTGCAAAATTCATTCTGAGACTTTATTGCATGTTTAACAAGTGTTGAATCTTCAGTTAATTTATTAAATTGATTTATTGATCGATAGATTGATTGATTGGTTAAAAAAAGAACTTCAGGCCCGCTTCAGAGGTCTGACTAACATAGTCAGTGAGTTATTATTATTATAGTTTATTTATCTAGTAGCCTATAAATCATGTCACCTTGACTCTAATGAAAATTTTAATCAAAATGTGTTCTGTGGGTTGGATATTCCACAATGAAAAGCTTATTTTAATCACATACTAAACTTTTTATAGCTGTGTTTCTGTATTTAAGCCATGATTTGTTCAAATTTCGAACAGACAAATTCAAAATAAAGATAAAATAAATATCAGCTACCTGTTTCTTTCATTGAAACTCTCTCATGCTAAGTTCAGTTTGCTTGCTGTGTGCGTACGTGTGGCGAATCGTTTTCAGTGTGTGGAATCGACTCGCAGCTGACTCTTAGTTTTCTATGCCTGAGATTAGTGAATCGACTCTTCTTGGGATGGATTTCAATGAAAACCAAAACCAGAATGGAGACTTGATGACTTGAATTGATACACAAAACATACATACAGAATACTATGTATGCTAAGAATAAATGATTGTTTATGAGTGCTGCTAGGTCGGAGAAATAGGCTAGTTTAACATCTTCCAAGCTAATTGATTCAAACAGTTTTGCTACTTGCTGCCTAACAAAATATACCACAGCTGTTCTGAACAATTCAAACAGGAATAGTAGTATATATCCTGCACATTCTGTCAAACTGTCAATCATAATGATTTATGACCCTGTATGATTTATGACCCTGTACAACTCCTCTTACCAGGGCCTGTCAC
>JAQMYM010000013.1:2419774-2433421 GCA_030014255.1 Parauchenoglanis ngamensis
GACAGCCTTATGGTTCTGGCCCAAGCCGTCATCTCGATCCCACTGACTGCGCAGCTTGGCCGCCATTCCTGTAGCGTAAATGGGCTCCATGACTGCTGCAGGTTCAAGATTTCCAATTAACAGCTGACAATGAGGTTAAGCCAATGAGGATCCAGATGGCCCCGTTTTAGCGATTGAAGAGTGAAGGAAAAGCTGGAGGCTGGCTCATATGGTTAAAAAGTGAAGGCTGGTCCTGAAACCCCTAAAAGGGACAAGAAGAGATACGACTGCATTTAGAGAGGATGTTAAATTTTATTGTTGCGACATTTCCTAAAACACTTCACATGAACACTGAATTGACTTGCAACACAATCAAATTACCAAATTTTATTAACAATGGCTTTGTCAATATGGCGGAAAATGCTAAATTACATTTGAAAACTTATACCACGTCTCCGATTTGTCAGTAACTTCATCTCTATTCTTTTTAGCTAAACCCAAAGAAATGCCACTTCAGTTCATCCAAGGGATCTGATTACAAATATATACAGTACGTGCAATTTGCATTGATCTGTAAATGACTGGTCACATTATGCAAATCATCTGCACCTTGCAGAAGTAGTCAGACAAAGTCCTGCTGTTCTTCAGATTAATACAAAAAGTATACTAATGCACTTACTTTTCAAACTGTGGGAAGATGTGTTGTACTCAGTAGCTAAAAAGAAGCACAATGCCTTGGTGCGGTCATTTACATACATAGCATTTACATGAATTCATTTTTCCAAAAGCAAACTTTGCAGAGAAACAATACAATAAAACCTGACAGCTGAACAGCTGTTAAGAGTCTTGCGTCCAACTCTCTGGTAATCACAACATTGTAATGTTGCAAAATGGGCCAGCTTAATCCTTCACACACATGACCTTCATGAACATGGGTTGACCAATCACTAGCTTGAATGCCTGTGCCTGCATGGTAGCTAAATAAGTTTAGTATTAATAGTTGCAGTGGCTTGCATAAGTATTTACCCCACATGACCTTTTCTATATGTTGTAGCGTTAAATCCTGGAACTAAAATAACTTAATTGGAATTGCAGGTCATTAATCTACATAAAATAGGCCATAAATTAGTGGGGAAATCTATAAAGTATGTAAATTAAGTAACAAAAAAAATAAAAGTTGAGACTGTATAAATATTCACTCTCATTTTTGTTAAAACCTCTAAAATTAAGTTCTAGTGCAGCCAGTTGCCAACCAGTCACACGATTATTCGAACTGAGTCCACCTTTGGCAATTAAAGATGCACATGAACAAAATATTATAAAGACACCTGTTCCTGTAAAGCCCCAGAGTTTGTAAGAGAACATACCTAACCAATAACATCATAAACACCAAGGAGCTATTAAAATAACTCCAGGACAAAGTCCTGGAAATGTATACAGTTGGTTATTGTAATATCCTACATTGTGAACACCCTGCAGATCACCGCGGAGTCCATTATTTAAAAAAATGTCAAGAATAATGCACAAATGAAACACTTCCTAGACAAGGCCATTCAGCAAAAGTCAGTCACCAGATAAAAAGAGGACTGGCCAAAGAAGCATCCAAGAGGACAAGAGTAAATCTCAACACAATGCTACCACCACCATGCCTCACTCCTTGTTATGATCAATGTTGGGATACCAAAATTGTAGATCTGCACAAGGCTGGGATGGGCTACAGGACAATAGGTAAAACAGCTTGGTGAGAATCATTAGGAAATGGAAGAAACTCAAGACGACCGTCAATCTCCCTCGGACTGGGAATCCATGCAAGATCTCGCCTTGTGGAGTATCATGAGAAAGGTGAGGGATCAGCCCAGAACTACACGGGAGGACCTTGTCAATGACCTGAAGAGATCTGGGACCACAGTCTCAAAGGTGACCATTAGTAACACACTACGCCGTCATGGATTAAAATCCTGGAGCGCGCGCAGGGTCCCCCTTCTCAAGCCAGCACATGTCCAGGCCCGTCTGAAGTTTGCCAAAGACCATCTGGATGAGGCATTGGAGAAGGTCATGTGGTCAGATGAGACCAAACAGAACTTTTTGGTATAAACTCCACTCGCCGTGTTTGGAGGAAGAAGAAGGATGAGTACAATCCCAAGAACACCATCCCAACCATGAAGCATGGGGGTAAAAACATCATGCTTTGGGTGTGCTTTTCTGCAAAGGGGACAGGACGACTGCACCGTATTGAGGAGAGGATGGATGGGGCCATGTATCGCGAGATTTTGGGCAACAACCTCCTTCCCTCATTAAGAGCATTGAAGATGGGTCGTGGTTGGGTCTTCCAGCATGACAATGACCCTAAACACACAGCCAGGGCAACTAAGGAGTGGTTCTGCAAGAAGAATTTCAAGGTCCTGGAAAGGCCTAGCCAGTCTCCAGACCTGAACCCAATAGAAAATTTATGGAGGGAGCTGAAACTCCGTGTTGCCCAATGACAGCCCCGAAACCTGAAAGATCTGGAGAAGATCTGTATGGAGGGTGGACCAAAATCCCTGCTGCAGTGTGTGCAAACATGGTCGAGAACTACAGGAAACGTCTGACCTCTGTAATTGTAAACAAAGGGTTCTGTACCAAATATTAAGTTCTATTTTTCTATAGTATCAAATACTTATTTCATGCAATAAAATGCAAATTAATTATTTACAAAACATACACTATGATTTTCTGGATTTTTCTTTTATATTCTGTCTCTCACAGTTGAGGTGTACCTACAATGAAAATTACAGATCTCTCCATTCTTTGTACATGGGAAAACTTGAAAAATCGGCAGTGTATCAAATGCTTATTTTCCCCACTGTATACACCTGACCATCATATCTTTGTGTGAACCCTTTCCAAGTTTCTGCCACAAAGTTTTAAGGACACAATTTTCTAGAATGCCTTTGTAAACTGTAACATTTCCCTTCACTGGAACTAGTAAAAAACTAGTTCTGTGCCTCGGTCGTTGTCTTTATTTTTGTACTTTGAGGGTGTTTTTTTCCCCAACTTTCTTCAGCTGTGTGTATCACCAGTGTTTTGACCTCAAAGGGTCAGGAAGCCAAATAGATTTATTTGATTATTTGTACTATAAAAATTATGTAAATTCATGCTGGTGTTCATCAACTTCGGTGTGAGATTCGAGTGGTTCGCTACAGTGGTTCGTTTTTAGCCAATAACTAGCAAATTTTATTAATTTTTTTCTAATTCCAGAAGCAATTTTATGTTATTATTATTTTTAATTTACACAATATTAACTTTTTAATGGGAGCAGAAAACTACTTTTGTCAGCATGGTTTGTCGGACTAGCATGGTTTATTTTTAGCCAACCTTCACTTTTGAGGACTCATGCCTTCATGTGCCGCGACTTAGGTGGTGGGCCTTGGCTGCATATCTGCTTTAGTTTTAGAAAGTAATGATACCCATCAAAGGAGGCCCTGGATTATTAAAATTGTGAAGATTATTTTATTCTCAATCAAATTCCTTTTGTTGCCACTCGAAATTCTTGTACATTTTTTGAAAATCAGGGTTTAAAGTTTGTTCAATTTAAAAGCAAATACCCTACTACCTCCACCCTACTATATCAGCTGTTTGACTGAGGAATCAGCTGACTGTCAAACATGTTCATCGCTACCACCATGTCCATTTGACATGAGAGGGGTAAGTGTTAATGGAATTGGAAAATGCTAGCTATGCAACTTTGTACAAGATTTTGTTCAAACATATGGCAGCATTTTGAAAGTCTAAAGATAGAATTACCTCTGACAAATAGCACTAGCTAGCTAGCATCATGAATATGAGTGACAAGTTGTATTTCTCATTAGCTAGTTTTCTCAGATTATTTACTCGTTTTTCACCTGGCATGAGGTAGAAATAACTTATGTTGTTAAAGTTACAAGTTAAGGGGCCACTGGTCAGCATCACACATTAATTACAATATAATAAACTAAGCTAACACATGGCATTAATGTGTTGTCTGTTTTAAGTAACATTACAGAACATATAGCAGAACAAAGATGAACACAGTATATTTACATAAACAAAGAACTTGGGCTTCCTCTCCATCCTCTATTTCTACTGCTAATATTAAAAGACAAATAAAAAACAACCACAGATTTAGTCTTGGGCTTTGTTTTGAGGCTGTGCACTCCTCTCTCTCTCTCCTAGATCACTGATTGAAAAAATCAAGACCCTTGCTCATCCTGTATAGCTTTAATTTGGAAATGCAGTGCCTCCCCTACATATATGGTCCCTGAAACTATAGATGTTATCATGTAGAGGTGCTGTGTCAACTTAGTTGACATTGTGCAAGATAGAAAAAGATGATATTTTACTAACATTTTGATGTATAAAATGTGCACCATCTGAGATGAAATGTAGCCAATAGCCTGAGTCTTTTTCCTGGCTGTTTTTAATGGATGGAGTCTGAATATTACTTTACTGGACACTGGATTTAAAACGTAATGTGAATGTGTGAGGGGCTTCATTATGATGTGCTTCATTGTAACCGTATCCATTACAGCTAGGTGCACAGATGCCACTTATTATCTTGTCACAGAATCAGATAATTGAGAATAGTGTCTTCACAGACTTCATCTTCACAGACTTTCAAATTAAGCTCTGTTATTGGACAACTGTCCAATAATACACATTTTCATATCACTAATATCACTAAAATATCATTGTGTTTTTGTTTCTGATTGCTAATGGGCAGTGAGAGAGGAACATGGAAGTCACAAATGTGGTCGAGGAAATGTGCTCTTTATTTTTAAAGAAAGTGTGGGGGAAAAGGGAGTGGAAGTTCGATGTGGTGAGGGTGATGGGTGGGGACAGATGGCCCCAGGCACCTAGATGAACTCCCAGCCTTGGGTTCAGGCATAATTTTGGGCACATGCTCAGGTGAAGATTTTGCCCCTGGTGCAGTTTTGCACTCTGGTGTGGACTTGGACTTGGCTCTGGCGCGGACTTTGGCTCTAGCATGGACTTTGGCTCTGGTGTGGACTTTTGTGCGGTAACCGCCTTTTCAGACATTTGAGGGGGCTCAAGAGCAATAGCCTCTTTTTTGGCCATTTGAGGAAGCATAGGAGCAGAAGCCTCTTTTTCTGCCATTTGAGGGAGCGCAGGAGCAGTTGACTCATTCTTTGCCCTTTGGCGGGGGCTCTGGAGCAGTTGCCTCTTCTTTGACCATTTGAGGGAGCTTAGGAGCGGAAGCCTCTTTTTTGGCCATTTGAGGGAGCTCGGGAACAGTTGCCTCCTTTTTTGCCTCTGGAGGGGGGTTTGGAGTGGTTGCCTCCTTTTTGGCCTCTGGAGGGGGCTCTGGAGTGCATGCCTCCATCTCAAAGCTGTCATAAAACCAGCCAAGCACTTCTCCAAAGTCTTTTGGATTTTGGAGGAAGGTTTGCTGCTTTCTGATTAGTTCCTCTGCAACATGCGTGCAGGTCCAGTGAGCCATCGAATCATGCACCTCACCCATACTGGGTCTGAAGATCTAGGCGCCATCAAACTCTCCTGGAAAATTCAGCAGTGGAGTAAGAAAATGCATGGAGGTTCCTTCACTCCATCTTACAGCTCACATGGCTCCATCTCCAACTGTTGTGAAAACAGGGTTGGCATGGTGGTTATACAGCCTTCCTGAATCCACGGAGATCCTGTGCCTCTCTGCCGTGGCGAAGCATTCTGTCACGGCGTTCGCGCCGTCGAGGCATGGTGAGACACAAGTGCAGGATCGGAGATGGAGGTAAAAGCAGTACGGTGTTTATTTAAAACACACTAGGCAGAGGAACAAACACGGCAAGCAAAAGAGTAATCCAAAACAGAAAAGGGTCAGTTGATCAGCAAACAGAGCATCAAAGAATATCCACAAACAGTAATCAAACAGAGAGAATAAAGTCCAAAACCCTGGAAATCAGACAAGGGTATAATAGCGCTCGGCAATAGCAGACTAGGCTAGACTAATGCTTCGTAGGGAAGTAGTGAAACTAAGGGTCCTATTAAACATGGCTGGAATGTCCATGAATGAGATACACCTGCCTCCACTGATTGGCCTAATGGCTGGGAGCAGGTGCTCATGGGAACTGTAGTCCGTGTGGGCTCCGCCAACACATGGAAGTGTGTGTTTCCGCTTTGAGAGTGATGGAGATGAGGGAGATGTGCGTGTTGCTAGGAGCGGGTCATGATAAATGTGATGTTAAAATTGGTTATCATTTGAGAAAGCCCTCCTTTAAGGCAAATATATGTTGACACATGAAAATATGTGTTAGCTATAATCATTGTTCCAATCAGCAATCAGGGTGTTCAGGATCTTACACTAGCATTTTCCAAGCATGCTATTGGATCATAACTATAAATACGTCATGCATGTCGGACCCCATTCATAGCTGCCCCATAAAGTTTCCTCCCTCAATGAGGACAGTTTAGATAAAACAAAATCACCTGTTGGCCCACCACCTAACTGGCTCCCCGGCTGGCTGCAGAAGCTATACCCATTTATCGGAAAAAAATCATTGCCCTGGAAAGTAGGATCAGTCTTATGATCAGACAAGATGAGGTCCTGCTCGACTCTATGATGGCTGCGGTTTATGCTGCTTTTTAGGCCTCCATGGCTGCCATGTACACCACTTCTCCAGAGCCTGACACTGCTTTTAAGCAATCAACGAATACATGACCCCAACTGGGGGCACGACCAAAGCTGGTGAGATGTTCCACATCATGTCTGCCAGAGGCACGCAAGCCAGTCCAAGGAGGAAAGTGAAGTGGTAGACATTCAGACCGCTACTCTCATCCCCTGACTCAACCTCACTATATTGAACTGGGAACAGATTCTCCATTCAGGAACACAGGAGGAATGCCCTCTGTTTACATGTCCTCCTCCTCTTCCTCCTTCATTTGTTGACAGTCTGATCTGCCATTTGGCTGATGCCCCAGAAGCTCCATCTCATTCGGGTCTAGACACAAAAACTGCACCTGCTGACACTGCAGTTTTTCCTCTGTTGATGGTCAGTGCCTGAGTGGCTGACCACTCTAACATGAAACCAAATAAATTGCCCTTATCTCAGTCACTATTCCCACATTATGTGCATTAGTGTACAGACCACCTAAAACATACATGACAAACTCAAGCCTGCCCACTTTCGTCCCGCTGTCATTCAAGACAGGTGGGAGGCAGAGTATCTGTTTACTAGCATTAGTGGTAAACCAATTTATCTTGTTTGTGGAGCTGGCATGGCTGTAATTAAAGAATATAACATAAGACAGCACTATGAGACAAAACACCAGGACCAGTACAAGCAAGTGGACAGACAGCAGAAGGTAGAGGAGTTAAAAAAGACTTTGGTGTCACAGCAGACTATGTTCATAAAAGCAAAGTCACAAAGTGAAGCTATCATGAAAGCTAGTTTTGTTGTGGCCGAAGAAATAGCTAAATAAGCATTGCCTTTCACCGAGGGAGAGTTTGTAAAGTGGTGCATGATGAAAGTGTGTTATCATGTGTCCAGAGGAAAAAAAAGCATTTTCAAATATAAGCTTAAGCAGAAATAGTGTTGCTTATCGTGTATGTGAGCTTGCCATCGATTTACAAGCACAATTAATGGGAAAGGGAAAAGATTTCATTGCATATTCCCTTGCTGTGGATGAGAGTGCTGACGTGTCTGATACTGCACAGCTGTCAATCTTCATCTGTGGAGTAGACTCCAGTTTATGCATTACAGAGGGACTTTTGGGAATTAAGTCAATGCATGGCACAACCATGGGAAAACACATATTTGAGGAAGCATCTAAATGTGTGGGTGAAATAAAACTGCCCTGGGACAAACTCACAGCACTGATGACAGATGGAGCACCTGCAATGTGCAGTGAAAAGAACGGATTAGTGGGGAGGATGCAAGAGATACAGCAGGAGAAATGTGCAGGTGATCTGACAATTTATCACTGCATCATACACCAAGAAACGCTGTGTGGTAAGGCTCTCAAAAGGGAACACATAATAAGCACTGTAGCACCGACAGTTAACTTTATAAGAGCTAAAGGTTTAAATCACTGCCAATTTCGGTCTTTTCTTGAGGAGATTGATTCTGAACAGGGTGATGTGCCCTATTACACAGCCGTACGATGGCTCAGTCATGAGAAAGTCCTGAATAGATTTTTTGAGTTGAACGAGGAAATCTGGCAGTTTTTGGAAAGCAAAGGGAGAGTCATCACAGAACTCCAGGACGAAAAGTGGCGATGTGAGCTGGCTATTTTGTGCAACATAATGAAGCATCCAACTGTGCTAAACCTCCAGCTTCAGGGATGTGGACGTTTAATCAGCCATGTATGATGCAGTCAGAGCTTTCCAAGCCAAGCTGCGCCTGTGGGAGACTCATATGCAGCAAGAAAACTTTAGTCACTTTCCATGTTGCCGAAGACTGACAAAACATTTTTCCACTGCTGTGTTCCCGACTGCACATTTTGCTGATAAGCTGGGCACACTAGGCAGAGTTCACTTGGCAATTTGTTGTCTTTGCAGCTCAGAAATTTTAAATTGAGCTGTTCAGCAATTCATTTGCAGTTGACGTGGAAAGAGCACCAGTGAACATCCAAATGGAACTGGTAGACCTTCCATGTAATAACACACCCAACGCAAAGTATGACTCTGTGGGCACTGCACAGTTTGCAAGCTTTATCCCCAAAACAATGCCTGAACCCTGCCTACATGTTGCTCAAATGCTCTGCAGGTTTGGAAGCACATACCTGTGTGAGCAGCTTTGTCATGAAGATGATCAAAAACCCACTCAGGAACAACCCGTCTCAGTGATGCACACATTCACTCGATCTTGAGGGTTTCCACAGCACAGAACCTAACCTCAAACATAAATGAACTGGCAGCCAAGAAAAGATGCCAAACATCTGGCTCTGACAGATGTGTATAAAAGAATAATGTTACCTACCTAAATGTTTTCTTTTTGCAGTTTATTAAATATCCTTTCTGTTTAATAAATGCTCTGTTTGGCCCTCAACATAGTCCCAGTTTTTTATTTTGGCCCTCTCTGTAATTGGGTTTGACAACCGTGACCTCAAACAAACATTTATTTTATCCAAGAATTTTCTGATCTTTTATCTTTCATAGCCTCTCATTCTGACTTCTAATTTCATGGGACTTTAAGATTCATGTCTGTTGTCCATCTTAACACATGGTTAATTAATTTTTAATCTCACTCAATTGGTCTCTTGTCCAATGCACCAGAAGGGCCACATACTAGACCTTGTTTTAATCTTCTGCTTTTTCTGTGTTTAATTTTGAATTCATTGATGCTGGTGTCTCTGATCATTTCATGTTTGATTCCCCATTGTCCCATCCCATACCACTCCTAGCCCCACTCCCTAGCCTTTTGTATAAATCCTACCACAGCCACACATTTCACCAACACAGTTGTGCTTACTCAGTCACCTAGATTTTCAGCTGCCCATCCCTCTTGTATTTCACACTGAAGAGCTAGTCACCCTCTTCTATACCTCCTGCTCTGACACCTTAGACCATGTAGCCTCTTTAAAAAGGCTGAAGGTAGTAAATATGAAGACCCCTGGCTGAATGACTCCTCCCACTCCCTAAGACAAGCCTGTAGAATGGCCAAGCGGAGATGGAAGAAGGACAAACTCCAAGTGTCTGAGATTTTTAGAGACTGTTTTAAAATTTACCAAAGCTCTGTGAAGAAAGCCAAGAAACATTATTATGCTGAACTAATTGATGCAACTGCCCACAGCCCTAAAATACTGTTCAATACTATCCATTCAATTTAAATCCTGTTTCCACAGCTGGTGCTGCTGTCTTACATTTATATTTATGGCAATTGGCAAACACCCTTATCCAGAGCAACTTACATAAGTGCTTTGAAGTCTCTTTCAGTAAATACATTTTGATACTGGTTCACCAGGACCCAGTCTAAGAATAGCATCAGTCTAAAAACTCTGTTGGCAGATAATGCAGTAAGAAAGCATGCAGAAAATTATTTTCTTTTTTCAAATATAAGATTAAATACTGAAATTGTTAATCTGAAAGAGGTAGGTCTTTAGTTGTTGTTTGAAGACACCAGTGACTCAGCTGTTTGGACATCTAGGGGAAGTCCATTCCATCACCTAGGTGCCAAAACAGAGAAGAGTCTAGTCTTCTACCTTGAAAGATAGTGGGACCAGTCAAGTAGTGCTGAAGGATCAGAGGGAGCGTGGTGCACTGCAGGGTGTGATAAGTGCTTTGAGGTAGGAGGGTGCTGGTCCATTTTAGGCTTTGTAGTCAAGCATCAGTGTTTTGAATCTGATGCGGGCAGCTACAGGAACCCAGTGGTGGGGTCATGGCAATGGGGTGGTGTGGGAGAACTTGGGAAGGTTGAAAATAAGTCATTAAGCTGTATTCAGGATCAGTTGCAGAGGTTGAATGGCGCTCAGAGGCAGACCTGCAAGGAGTGAATTACAGTAGTCTAGTCTCAAGGTGACAAGAGACTGAACAAGTAAATGAGTGGCTTGTGTGGAAAGAATTGGACAAATCCTTCTGATTCTGAAGATCCTGATGTGGGAGTGAATCATCAGGGATGAAGAGGTGCTGTTTTGCTGGGGTTGAGTTTCAGATGATGAGCTGCCAACAATGATGAGATGCCAGACATGCAGAGATCTGGGTGGAAACATGAGTGTCTGAGGGAGGAAAGGAGAGCATAATTTGAGTGTTATCTGCATAGCAGTGGTATGAGAATCTATGTGAGCATATGTCTTCACCAAGAGATCTAGAATAGAGGGAGAACAGAAGAGGACCAAGTACTGCACCCTGAGGGATGTTAAAATGGTAAAATTCTTATTTAAGAGATAGAAGATAGAGATTTTCAGTCACAATAGGAAATTTTTCATCTTACACTGTTCCCATTAAATGTGGCATCCCCCAAGGCTCCATGCTGGTACCTCTTTTATTATCATAATACATGCCTCCCTTTGGCTCAATTTGTAAGAAATATGAAATCACTTTTTTAAGAAACACAGTTTTACCTACCAGCTTAACCTGAAAATACATACTCTATGAAGAACCTGTTTAACAGTGTGCCAGTCTTTAAATGCTGGGTACCAAGAAGTTTCCCTCAGTTGAATGATAAGAAATCTGAAGAGCTTGTTTTTGTACCTTCCAGCTCAGCCTCCAGTATTAGCTCTACTCTTGGTTCTCTGTCTGCTAATTTGTACAGTGAGGCTAAAAATCTATTGGTTTTTATGGACAATTTGTTTAATCTTAACAAACTAGTGAGTATTGTTGTGAAAGGCAATTTTTACAATCTTTGAAATATTGCAAAAATAGTCATTTTTATCCACAAAAACCTGGAAACAGTAACGCATACTTTTATTACTTCTCAGATGGACTGCTGTACAGCTGCACTGTATCTGGGGTTGACCAATTCAACTCTTTCACGAATACAAATGATCACGAACAACAATCAGATATTATACAACTTAACATTTTTCCCCCCCGAGTTGTTTAATGATATTCCAACTCAGACTACTATCTTATGTCATGACATAGACGTAGCGCAAGCTAAATCTATTAAACAACATGCCTATCGAGTCAACTTGCTAAAGCGGAAAGTAATGCAAGAGGAAGTATCTTATCTCTTAGAGCATGGATTGGCTACACCTAGTAGTAGCCCTTGGAGTTCTCCCTGCTTGCTTGTACCGAAACCTGATGGCACATTTAGATTTTGCACTGATTATCGAAAGGTTAATTCAGTTACAGTTTCTGATGCGTACCCCATGCCTAGAATGGATGACTGTGTAGATCGTGTTGGTGCGGCTACATTTGTTAGTAAATTAGATATGTTAAAGGGTTACTGGCAGATACCATTAACTCAACGTGCTTCGGAGATTTCAGCCTTTGTAACCCCCGATTCTTTTGCTCAATATACCGTCATGGCGTTCGGAATGAAAAACGCTCCCGCAACTTTCCAACGGCTGGTTAATATGGTCCTCTCGGATGTGCCCAATTGTGAGGCGTATTTAGATGACCTGGTTATTTACTCGAGTACTTGGCAAGACCACATGCACACGTTAGAGGCTGTATTTAAGCGTTTGTCCCAAGCAAATTTGACTTTAAACCTTGCGAAATGCGAGTTTGGTAAAGCCACTGTGTCTTACTTAGGGAAGCAGGTAGGACAGGGTTATGTGCGGCCTTTGAGTGCCAAGGTCCAATCCATCATGGATTTTCCTGTCCCTGTTAACCGCAAAGACATTCGTCGTTTTCTAGGCCTGGCCGGCTACTATAGAGGGTTTTGCCAAAACTTTTCATGGTGGTTGCTCCTTTAACGTCCCTTCTAAGCCCCTCTCAACCTTTTATATGGAGTGAGGCCTGTCGCTATGCATTTGAGAGCATAAAACTCATGTTATCTGGTGAACCTGTCTTGGCTGCGCCTGATTTCAATAAGCCATTTAAATTAGAAGTGGATGCCAGCTCTGTTGGGGCAGGGGCGGTGCTATTACAAGATGGTGAGGATGGTATTGAGCATCCAGTTTGTTATTTTTCTAGGAAATTCAATAAAAACTAGTTACACTATTCAGCAATTGAGAAAGAAACCCTTGCTTTGTTATTAGCTGTACAGCTTTTCGAGGTATATGTAGGTTCCAGCTCACAACCCATCTGTGTTTACACTGACCATAACCCTCTTACCTTCTTAGCCCGAATGTACAACCATAATCAGCGTCTGATGAGGTGGGCTCTCATATACTGCAGGAATTTAACATTAACATCCACTATAAGAAGGGTTCAGAAAATGTGGTTGCCGATCCATTGTCACGGGCTGTATGATATTGTGATACTGTGTGATACTGTGTGATACAGTATGATATTGTGTTCATAAAAAAGGAGAAGTTTATATATTTTTTTATGTAACATTTTTGAGGGGGGGTGTGATGTGCTGAGACACGTAAGGTGCTTGTTTGTTTTTGTTTGTTTTCCCTTCCTTCCTCGTTTTCCGTTCCTACTTGTCTCAGCCTTCAGATGTCCTGCCTCCTAACGTCTATGATTGGCTGGCCGTCAGTATTGCCGCCTATTGGACGATCGCTGCGGATGTCCCGCCTTCGGGCCTTTTAAAGACTGTAACGCCGCGATGTTCGAGGAGGGAGTTTTGAGGTGTTTGGTTAGCTTGTGTTTGAGAGAATTGGCAGTATCGTTGGAGAGATAGTTGTAGAAGTTCTGTATATATATGTATATATCTGGTTGGTTTAGGTTAGATTCACTTTCTTTTTCCTACAAGACATTTCTGTTGTATAGATTGTCTCTCACATGTTTGTATGTATATTATCATCACTTTGAATATGTTAATACCTCATACATTTACATTGTGCACCACGTAGGAAACGGAATTGTATAGACACACTAGATTAGAGGCAACACCACCCTGTGTAAGTTTTGTTTTGTAGTTAGTCAGAGTAGCTAGTGAGAATTTGTTTTGGTTCGGTTTTGGGGCTCACTAGCTAAAAAACACTAAAAACTCAGATAGGGTAGGGACGTTTTGTTTTACTGAGTTCCTTTGTTTGGTGTGAACCCAACCTGTTTGCTTCTTGTAGATATTTTTGTTGCTTATAATTTGTATATAAAGTTTCTCTCTCTCTCTCTCTCTCTCTTTATATATATATATATCGAGAGAG
>JAQMYM010000013.1:2504986-2517608 GCA_030014255.1 Parauchenoglanis ngamensis
TTGTTGTAACTGGTCTGTAACTGGTCTCTCTCTATAGTCAGGTTGTTGTAACTGGTCTGTAACTGGTTGTTTTCTGTATTGATGATGAATTTGATCCACAGCACTGTGACGGCAGGCAGCAGGAGAACACACAGCAGCAGCACACACACTGCAGTCACTCTGTAACATCTGCTCCATGCAGTGTCTCCTCCTAGAGGGAAATGGACACAAATGCACATAGTCTCTTCAAATTTAGACCTGGTATTTACATTGTTTTGCCTTTGCACCACAATCACTGGGAAAAATCTTTGTCCACATCTGTAGATGCTTCAGTACAATAATCCCCTCCGAACTTCACTCCCCAGAACACACTGCAGATTACAAGCATGACCTGTAAGGACTATAACCCCCACACACAGTCTCACACTCTCAGTCACGTCACATCTGATCACATACACACCTGTTTATTGTCACAGCAATAGATTATTTAAGGAGACCACACACATGCACACCTCACAAAGTAAATGCTAGTTCTGGTTGCTGGTTTTTACTATTTTGGATTTTTGCCCTGCAGCCTGTTACCTGAGACTTTGTAAAAAAAAAAAAATAATAATAATAATAATAAAAATAAAAATAAAAAGGAATATCAAATATAGGGTCATGCTGTTATAGAAAAATAACCAATGACAGGGAGGTGTGATGTGGCCTGGTATACAGAAGAGTTAGTATTACCACCCCAAAGTTATATGACAGCACATCCCTCAGTGTTTTATTCCTATAATGTTTTAATGTAGTAATCTAACAAAGCACGCAAAAGCTTTAAAAGAGACCTGCCATGAAAATTTAGGGTTTTTTTGCTTTTGAAATAAGATACGTCGATGTGACATGGGGATGTGTTAGGACTTTCAAAGTGGGCTGTTTCCTTTCTATTCTGTAATGGCCATAGAAATAAAATAGGCAGAGAGAACCGGCCCATTAGAAAAGCCTGTCATACATAGGTATTCAGCAAAACAACAAGCATAGATATCAGTGAGAACGTGTTAGTGTGCTGTTCCATGATGCAAAAAAGAAAAGCAGAGTCTACCAAATGTCTACAAAAAGAGTCGCTGAATTTAGTTCTTGGGGAAGCCCCTGAAGAGACCCGACATATCCTGAACCTCATGTTTGACACAGAGACGTGGCCTAGATGCTAGCTAATGCCTCCAGGACCAGGCCAGCCTGCAAATCTCAGCTCCAGCCAAAGGCCGAAAACTCTCTTTACCTTAGTTGGTTTGCATGACCAAAGCCCTCGGGTAACATTAGCCAGTCAGCTAGCGTTAACATTCTTCCCATGATTCATAAATTTAGATTTAGATGTAGTTTGAGAAACTTTATTATCTGACTTGGCAGCTCCATCACTTCAGGCAAGTTCGGTTTAGCTTGGCTAGGTAGCTTACCCAATATTAGTGACGTAACAAGTTGCACCATCTTTGTAATTATTATGTGTATAGTTTCAGGAATATTTGTACATAAGCAGTTGGATGTCACTGTGGCTTTTAATTTACTCCACTTCTTCGTTATGACAGCTGATAGTTTATCGTGGCGTTAGGCTGCCAAAACCTAGCAAAACTGTGTGCTAGCGGCCAAAATTGCTTGTATCATTTAGTCTGCTAAATGCTTACAGTCTTTTTGTGTCACATTGGTGGAAAAGCATTAATCTAGCTATGATTTGACATGAATTTATATAGCAAGAATCTGTGTAAACATTTTCAGAAATATTTGTTTTGCATGAAAGCCACAGTCAGAGTTCAGGATATGCTTCTATTTTGCACAACAGTGTGTTTACTCTTTCTTTTTTTCCATCTTTTCCATATCAAACTTGAGTTCATTCATTTAAACAAAGCTTAAATCCTTTCACAGAAGCCATTGTTTTCCTCTCTGACTTTAGCTGCAGTTTCTCCTGTTTGTGCCGAGAGGGTGTGGCTAACAGAATTCTCTTTTCAAGATGCTCGCGAATCAGATCAAGTCTATTTACATATTTAAATGTAAAGACACACCCCCACAACTTAAAGGCACATCCCCAAACTCTGCCTGTTTTATCCTAAGGGGCTTTTATACCATTCTGAAATGGCACAAGAAAAAGGGGATATGGCATGGTTTTTTTTGTTTGTTTGTTTGGGTTTTTTTTTGCAGCTTGCAAGCTAATCTCAAGAAATATTATAAAATATTTGTAAAGTGTGAGACTTTAATGCTTTAATGCTATGGCATGTCCACAAAATAAATTACTTCCTGTTATCACTTGCATTATAGCAGCTATAATCATCATTCCTTCACCAGCCTCAATTTTTTTGTCTTTCATAAAGTTAAGACAAACCCACATGCTAGGCTCACTTTCCATACAAGCCTCTGTGAATTAGCTGTTACTATAGCAACTAAATATTCAGACAAGCACAGTAATATATACAAATCTGAGAAATCTGCAGTGCAAAAATTAGGCCTTTTTCTTGAGCCAAGCCAGGTAGTTTGTGACAATACAATTAAATTGATGTTTTTTCAATGCAGCACACCGTGGGTATAAAACCATTTATTTCTGCTCAAAAAAATGTGTATTGTGTCTATGTACATGTGATTGGCTAGCAGGGCTAAGTACTAAGTTCTCTCTCCCTTCTTTAACAGCGTCTGCATTCTCATAGATATCCACCATCATCTGTACTCCCTCAGAAAAAGCTGTAAAAGCCTGAATTACTGCATCTCTGCATGTAGATACACATTTGGCCTTGCAAACGTCAAAACCTGCATTCCTGTGTGTGGATCTGTGTTTAGATCGTTCTTTGTGTCACTGCATTCCTTTTCTGTGTTGGGGTTGTGACCTCTAACAGCATCTATACTCTCATAGATATCCACCACCAAACACCACTCGCTCAGAAGAACACGTAAGCATCTTTAATCTATAAAAGTCTCACTAAAACATGTAATTACAGCGTCTCTGTGTGACTGTGACTGACAGACTGCACCTTACTCGTGTATACTAAAATAAATGAACTGCTGTCAGTAAAGCAAGTCAAAGGAAGTTGCATCAGAGGAATCAATGGCGTCTTGTCGTCAAACTGTGAAAGCATCTCAGCAAGACATCTCACAGAATCCACCATCATCTCCACTCACTGTAATCTATAAAAGCCTGAATTACTGCATCTCTGCATTTTGGAACACTTTTGCCCATGGAGACTTAAACAGTTTGTACCTGTGTGTTGTGCTTCTAGGGGTCTCACTGCATCAGCGTCTTCCTTCTCCGTGTCGGGGTCGTGACCTCTAACAGCGTCTGCACTCTCATAGATATCCACCACCATCTCCACTCGCTCAGAAGGACCCTGAAACATCTTGAATCTATAAAAACCCACTAAAACATGAACTTACTGCGTCTCTGTGTGGACGTGACTGACAGGCCGAGCCTCTGTACTCTGTGCAGTGGATTAAATGTGCTGCTGTCAGTAAAGGAAGTCAGAGGAAGTTAAACATCAGAGCAAAGGTTCATCAGTGGCGTCTTGTGGTCAAACTTGTGACCACAAGTTTGTGAAGTCATTTGAGCTACAGTACTCACACACATCTTCACAAAACTGTCAAGATAACTACAAATCTAAATTTGGTGTATACTTTAGGTGTATGCATAAGCTATAGCAAACAAAGGGAATGGGTAAGTGCAGACAGTGTATCTACAATGTATAGAATATTTATTTTGTAAAAAATATATTGCAGAGATTAGGAGAGTGAAAGGGAGAGTGTCCGTAGACTGCTGGTGATCACAGAAAGGCAGGTATTGCAATTTAAAGACTCGTATGCACTGTGATGAATTCTTTTCTCAGGCAAAGGATGAGAAAAAGAAGCATAACTCCATCTTCCTGTTCCAGCGCCTGGGTGTTTTTGGCTGTCGTGTGTGAGGTTTGGAGACGTAGTTGGGCTGCAGATCTGGCAACCCTGAATTTCCTGAGCGGATACATGATGGTCACTGAGCACTGCGTGGTGAATGCATTTACTACATTCAATGCTTTATCATGGTTAAGATCACTGTTTTAAATTACAAATCTGTTTATAGTATTACAAATGAAACCACCTGAATGAAATCATGAGAAAATCTCTCAGGCGGGTTTATAAAGACGTTTTCAAACGGGACTTTTGCAATCTGGCAACCCTGCTCCATCTTTCCGTCTGTGGAATTTCCACCAGAAGGCCGCGCGAGGGCGCGTTGCGTTGTGCGTGTTTCTGGGAGCCATACACCGTGTGAACGAGCGTCAGTCACGTGACCGGCGGCAGCTCGAACGGCTCCTTCACAACACAGGCGACTCCCGGGGATTCCTCATTTGCACGTGCTGCCACCGGCACGTGATTCAGAACGCTGTTTCGAGGACTTCATAGTGAGCGAGAGTTCCGCGCGACCTGCTGGGCGTTATTATGGAGGAGCCTCCTGGTTTCCAGTAGTCTACGTGTGCGAAGCGTGTTCTCGAGGCGGACGGCGCGCGCTAGCCAGTGAGCCAGCCAGCATGGCCCCGATGCTCCTGCAGAAACTGTTCAGCAAGAAAGCTGCGACCACCGCCGGGGGCGCAAGAGAGTTCGCGGCAGATGCCGGGAATCGGTAAGCAAAACGGCGTAAAATATGAGAAGTCCAGTTATTCTGGTCGAAATCATGCAACTCCGCTTAATTTCAATGCTGCCAGCACGCGCCCTCACTTGTTCATTTGTTTACAGTCAGTGTAATTCCATGCATGTCTGCAGTTACTTCACTGCGTGTTGTGGGATTTTTTTTACACGCTTATGCGTTATGCATTGTCTGAATGTACGTGAGTGCATCTTTGCTCAGTGTATAGGTTTGCTCGCGTGCTGTTCTCCAAGTGATGCTCTCGTGCACCTCAACTCATCAGTTCCAACAGGAAAGCATCATTTTACTACATTAGACCCTCTAGTCACAGTTTACACGCACATGTATATGTTTCTGTGACTTTCCGGACGCAGAATTAAGTCTGGGTTAAACGTTACTTGTTCATTACTTCCGGTTATAATGTTGACATGCGTTCTACAGCTAATAACCGGCATCACACTTAGCCTCTTCTGTCGAATTAAACAAAAGGCAAACATATACCGGCGCCAGACGTGAACTATAAGCGATAACTGTAAGGAATAATCGTCAGATTTGTCGCTACACAACGCTATTAAGATATAAAACACCACGCATGCGCATCAGGCACAGGCCAGCGCTGCACGCTATGATGTGGTGTGCGCATGCGCGGAGAGCTTGCGGGAACCGAACCAGAAGGGTCAGTCATATGACTCAGTTGTAATTCTCTATAGAAAGTAGCTCGTGTGTTTTCTTTGCCCATTGCTTTGTTATATACATACAGAAACACTCAGCGTGTATGAATGTCGTGTACTTTATCATCCTACCTGATGTGTATTTATTCACCTGCTTTTTCCACTGTGTATCACCTGTTGTCCTTTTGAAGTCTTACAGCACACACATTAGTCTTTTGTGAGCATCCTGACCAGTGCCGGGCGGTTGTGGTATGTGATACTAGCCCGGTTCTGGTATCTATGAATAACTCGGCAACAAAACAGTGCTGAGCAAATAGAGATCAAAACAACAGCGCATTTTACTGTGTGTATTCACCTGACTCGACTGTCGCTGCGTGAACCTACAGGAAGGAATCAGCCCTCACCTCGCCTCACCTGTATTTATTTATTTATTTATTTTTAACAGACAGTTTGTGATGCTGCTGCATTATTCCACCAAAATCCAAAACAATCCACTTTAAGACATTTGTAGATCCTGAGGCAGAGCAAAAACATTGGAAGATTCAGCAAACAAAATTCTGGTGAAATTATTGTATTAAAACATGTCCAGCATTAAGCATGGTGTATATATATAGCAATATATCTGGCATATTTCCTCTCCTAAATTGTGCGTACGCTGTGGTTAATATTCTGCAATAAAATGTTAAAGGTGCGGTCAGTAACATTTTCGAACGTACTATGAAATCCTAGTGATCGAAGCAGTAATTAAAGGTGCAATAAGTAATTTTTGTTGCGTGTACAGTGAAATAGCAGTTATTACATACAATCATTTATCAATGGGTTCTTGGTGAAAAAAAATGAAGTTTTTTTGGGTTGGTAGTTTTTTGTTTGTTTGTTTGTTTGTTTTTGTTTAAGCAAGGTTCCCAATTGGCACCCACAAGCTTTAAAGGTTTTTTTCACGGTTTGTGATTTGCATCCCTTCTGTGACGTTTCTTTAAACTATCGTGTCACGCCAGTGAAAACCGCATGACCGGATCGCTCCCTCTGATTAGAACGTGTGCTGTTTGTCCTTGAAATATACATTTTTAAGGGGCGTCAGAAGATGGCTGTCACCGTGAGGCAATGTTCCGTCGTTGTGTTTTGTATGAATGATTATTGGCTGTGCGATTGGGAACACCGCTTTGGGAAGCATTATTAATCATCAGGTTTGAGTATCATGATACTGTATGATCAGATACTATACTCTGACGGATTTATATATATTTTTTTTTTTGTATAAAATCGCAACTAATAGAAACCAGAAACGGCTGATCGTTTATTTGGGATGACTTATGTAAGCACTACACCATATGTGGGTGTGCTGTTGTAAGAAAATTAATCAACTCCAGGTGGTGTGACGAAGCCGTTATCACGTGTCTCAGCACATTCTGAGTTCTTCTAGTCCTCTTACACCACAGCAGTTTGTCAAGTACCGCAATTTAAACTGTACTAAAGAGCAACGAACAACATATACTTTTATTCACTGCGGTGTCATTCTTAAACTGCACGTCGCCTTTTGCTTGCTGCAGTGTGTGTTTGTGCTGAGGTGTGCAACTCTGGCTGCAGAGAATGTGGTATGACAGTTGGATCACATGCTTGGTGTGTGTGTGTGTGTGTGCGCGCATACGTGCATGTGACAGAATGAAAGCAAGCTAGTCATGTGATGTTTGACTTCTGTCCAATCTGTCATCGAATAGATAAGAAAGCACTTCCTTACATGCTAAAACAGCCCTTCTGACTCCGTGTGTTTGTGTGTGTGTGTGTGTGTGTGTGTCTCTCTCTGTCTGTCTGTCTGTCACTGGTTTAAGCTTAGATGAAGTTAAAGGAAACATGAGGTGAAGTATGCGTTAGTGTAGGTGTCTGGGGTTGTTCCAATTCTACAAGATGAAGATTAAAAGTCCGAGGAAATGCAGCTCAGAGTGGTGGTCAAATACGGACAGTTTACATGACAGGTATTTTTGAGTGTGTGTGTGCGAGCGAAGGTGTGTGTGTGATCTGTGTTTTTATGCTGTAGATATACTGTTAATTTCTCTTTTGGCCACCTGAATTGAAGTTAACAGAAATTCCCACAGCAGCTTTTTATAAAGTTTGCTTTTATCCGTTTAACCTGTTATCTTGTGAAAAGTAGAACTCCGGCAACATGCCAAGCTGTTCGCGTGCAGGGATACAACATGACGGGATGCGAATCTTGTATCTTGAATCAAAGAAGTAGTGTTTTATTTCGCTCAGATCATAGCTATGGGCTAAACATGTATTGCTTATTAATTATTTATTACTTATTTTGTACTTAACAACACTGTTTATTTTTATCCTTTTAATACTGTGGAATGTGCACAAAACCAAGGTTTCTGTTATCACTCAGTATTGTAGGAGCTGCACAACAGCTCGTTCCCTCACCCGAAACTCTTTCTGTAAATAAGCAAAAAAAACAAGTTTGTAACGCAAAGTCCCCTGTCGCGAAGGCTCGTACGGCTGACGCGTCACGTACACGAATGGTGAGGTTTCCTGTGAGGAGATGCTTATTAATTTATTCACGATTTAATTTACTTATAAATTTTTGGAAGGAGTCTCCAGTGTAAGTTTTCATACAAGTCTTTAGCACAGAGTCGTTTGCACTTTCTGGTTTCTTCATAACATGATCATAACATGATAAGCTACGGTCGTCGGTTGGTTTGTTCATTTTCTTATTCATTTTGAGAGGGAGAGGAAAAAGGAGGTCGGTAAAGGAACGACTGTTGATGTTGGAACGTTAGTGAGAACGGGAGCGAACGTGTTTTGCGGACGCTACACAACATTAAACATAACCTTAAACAGATTAAATGTATGATGTGTCCTTCTTTAATTAATAACAATGTCAAAAGTGACCAATTGCTGTAGCAGACGACGAATGCAACATGTCCGGACTCGATGTTATTGGAGAAACTTGGTCGTTGATTGTTTTCCTATAACAGAATTCTCATTCTGTGTTTTTCAAAACACAAAAAAATACCTCCTGTGGTAAAAGTAATGTAAACTAAAGCTCGGGTGTATTACAGTGCATGCGCTCATATCCAATCTGCTCCTGGATAAAAAGTCTCTCCGAGCATCACAGGCGTGTTTAAAATCAAGGCCGTATCCTCCGTTTGTAGCTTAACAAAGACGCAGCAGCTAAGCTAACCGTCATTTCATGAATACATACTCTTAGCTTTTAAACATCTGACTATCTTGAGAAAACTGCATCGTAGCAGTGTGCTGACTAACCAGCCATTAGCCAGCATGTTGATAAAATTAGGAACTCTTGCCTTTTTTCACACTTGTTACTAGCTAGCTAGCAAGCTGGATGCTAGCTAGCAGGCAAAGCTGCTAAGACTTTAAGTTCTCTAAATCACACATTTAGTGTGGTACAGTGATACCTTTTGAAAGGAAATAAACTGTAATTTGTTTAGCCTTCATGGCTTAGCGCAGAGCTTCAGTGTACTTTTCTGAAGGAACGCGCTCGCGTTAGCATTAGCACTAGCATACAGCAGAGCGCTAGCAGAGGTGAGCTGAAGTCTCACATCTCATTTATAAATAAGTAGTTCTGTGTTTATTATGTACAAAATACTGCATTTTAGTCTGAAGTCTTTCTAGTTGCAGTATTGCATGGTATTTTGATATATTAGTATTGTTATATTATTGGTATATTTGTGCTAATCTGTACCAGGGACTGAAAGATTTTGAGGTAATTTCTTTGTTGTTTTTACCTCAATTATCTTCAGATGAGCTCGGAGTTGATGAATTAAATTTTAGTCACCACACGCACGCACACGCACGCGCACACACACGTGCACACACCCCAAATCAGAGATGGTCTCTCATTTTTTTTTTTTTTTCTTTTTTGAATTGTAACCTTGTTTTTCTTGTTTTCAGTTCCTGTGGAACTGTTGCTTTTTTTTGTGTGTGTGTGTGTGTGTGTGTGTGTGTGTGTGTTTACAGTTTTTATTTGAGCAAAAGTGCCAAAAAAAATTGTTAGGTTTGGGTGTACAGTAATTGTCAGTGGTGTGTGTGTGTGTGTGTGTGTGTGTGTGTGTGAGAGAGAGAGAGTGTGTGTGTGTGTGTGTGTGTGTGACTAGGTAGTCATATGGACGATTTCCTCACAGCTAGTCGAAAAGAGGGTGTGGTTCTCTTAGGAAAGAGCGTGATGCCTTTTGTATGACACGCTCGAGACCACGAGTGTGTTTGAGCCTGTGATCGTGGTCATGTGACTCACTGATCATGTGACCTAAAGAGGATGTCGAAGCAAAAACCACCACTTTGTGGTTTTTAGAGAAAGCCTCTTCAAGGGCTGTTCTTAGCTCGCTCTCTGTGTGTGTGTGTGTGTGTGTGTGTGTGTGTTGGGGTTGCTTGTGTGTGAGACTCCTTCTGAGTGTGTAGTGGCGGTACCAGCCCAAGCGAGTGTTGCTCAAACACACACACACACACACGATTAATGTGTGAGGATAAAGAGACCTTGTGTGTGTGTGTGTGTGTGTGTGTGTGTGGGAATAGACGTTGCCTATGCGAAGCAGGGTATTGTTCTGCAGCTGGGCTGGTGTCTCTCTAACACACTTTGTGAACTTAGGATCAGAAATATAATAACACACACACATGAACACACACTTAACAGAAATCAATGATGGCTGCCTCTCAAAGAAGAAGGGTTGCTTTTATGGAATAGTACAGTGTGTGTGTGTGTGTGTGTTTTTCTGCTGCTGATGCAGCACAATTTAATAGAAACATGTGGGATAAGAGGGAGCGGTCCAGCCAACCTCGCTCCAGCCTCTTTTCGGGAGCAGCGAACACAAGCTTGTGTGTGTGTGGGGGTGTGAGAAGTCTGAAAGCCCAAAATGGGTGTTCGGTGACCGGACAGGATGGAGAGCAGGTACTGTTGGTGTGTGTGTGTGTGTGTGTGTGAGAGAGAGAGAGAGAGAGAGGCATTAAAACTGAGTGAGTGTGCATTCTAAAAGCGGGAGGTTGTGTTTTTCTGCATAACTACATTTGCGTTGTGTATTTGTACATTATGGTTTAGTTGCGTACGTGTTTGTTTGCATGTTGAACGATATTTGGATTCATTTTTACGCAAACATTTAACGCAGTTGAATTTTATTTCCTCAGCGCTTCATTTCAAAGCAGCTTTACGGAAATCCGGACTTGGGTTTATGTATTGCCGTGCACATTTACTTTTTTGACATTTTTGATGCATTGTATAATTTTCTTTCCAAGACATAGCTGATGTTCTCTCTCTCTCTCACTCTCCCTCTCTCTCTCGCTCTCTCTCTCTCTCTCTCACTCTCAGTTGGGCTTCTGCTGAGTTTGATCTCGCTCAGATCCGGCTGATTGTGTGTCAGGATTGTGAAAGAAGGGGCCGCCAAGTTCTCTTTGATTCCAAGGCTATACGGAAGCTGGACCCATCGGATCTGGTATGTAATGTAACTGTGTGTGTGTGTGTGTGTGTGTGTGTGTGTGTGTGTGTGTGAGATTTGTATGCTGTTTCAAGAAGAGTCACAGGTTCCGCAATTGCCTCGTTGCTTGGATCTTATGACAGGTGTGACTACTCTGCAAACTGTGTGTGTGTGTGTGTGTTTGTGTGTGTGTGAGAGAGTGTAGACACTGCATGTTAACTTGGAAATCAGGAGTTATGGATTTAACATGTCCTAATTCTTTTCATTTTTGGGAAAATGATTGATTGATATCTTACTTTTCATGACAGTAATTTGATAGTAATTAGTAATGCTACTGCCGCTTATGAGTTATAGTAATTATATATGGTGAGGTTCCTTATGCACTCATCATTTCTAGAATAATTTAGTAATGATATATTAACATTACTTTTGAGCCGTTTTTGGACAAACTAAATGTAAAATATTTATTTATTTTTATTTATTTTCCCGGTTTTCAGTGCGCAGCCTGAACTGGTGACTTGCGCGTCCTCTGTGGTTTTTAAAACCTCTGAATGTCTGCCTCTGTTTCTTGTTCTCTCTCTGTGGATGGTGGGTTAAAAGTGAATGTGCTTTTATGATCATTTGCGGTCACATGAGGCTCTGTTTGTCCAGTTCTTAAGTGGGACTGTGTGTGTGAGTGTGTGTGAGTGTGTGTGAGTGTGTGTGAGTGTGTGTGAGTGTGTGTGAGTGTGAGTGAGTGTGAGTGAGTGTGAGTGAGTGTGAGTGAGTGTGAGTGAGTGTGAGTGAGTGTGAGTGAGTGTGAGTGATTACTACAGACAAGAATTTCGTCACATTTCCTTGTACCGAGAAAAGAACTGAAAGCCTGCTTACAGTCTAGAGGCAGTAACTTGTTACACGAATATATGACATACATTCCAAACTACATCTGATGAAATGTGTACATTAACGGTTTAAATGAGATTGCGCAATTAAAACAAATTTAGGACACTGGTGCAAAATCCAGATCTAAGTGAAAACCTCCTCAACTTTCTGTAAACTGTCGTGTAAACCTTTCTGGCAAAAAAAAAAAAAAAAAATCTATTAAAAAGGATAGTGTGCCTCCAATTTGTATCCCAGGATTAAGTATGTTAGATTAGAAGGTAGAAGATATCTGGTGGTGTATCAGGAATGCTCTAACACTGAAGTGGGAAGTGGTAAATCAGAGTTACGTAATTTTCTGTGTGGTCAAGCTATTAGAGGGAAAAACATAAGGCCTCTGTGTTTCTCTTGATGGCAACAATCTAGCTAATTTATGGAAATCAGTGATCAATATTTATCTCCTCAAATCTCAGCGTTACAAGTGAATATGTCTGTATGTTGATTAATCTAAAGCAAATGCTAGTATATACAGTATAACTGTTGACGGTATGAGCAGCCATGTTGATGTGATGTCATGTGTGGGCTGAGGAGACCTTTCTGTTTTTCGGAGTAAGAATTCCGATTTGAGGGAGCGTTTTCTCAGATTTTTCCCAGGTAGAGGTCGGATATTTTGGGTTGTGAGCTTTATGTCGAACGCTGCATAAAGTCTTTGTGTTTATGCCAGGCATTTATTGGTGTATACAGGTCCCAGGCATGACAAACTGGCTTTTTTTTTGTTTTGTTTTTTAAATGAGCATGTATTTTCTGACTTTTCCTCACTCACTTTCTCTCTTAGATATTGTAACTCCTAACGGCCTGAATGTGAAAAAGTTCTCAGCCATGCACGAGTTTCAGAACCTCCACGCTCAGAGCAAAGCTCGGATTCAAGAGTTCATCAGAGGCCATTTCTATGGGTTAGAGCATTACACACACACACACACACACACACACACACACACACACACACACACACACAAACACAGCTACATGTCCAGTATCGAAATTATGTTGTTTCCCTGCAGGCATTTAGATTTTAACCTGGATAAAAC
>JAQMYM010000013.1:2535577-2559316 GCA_030014255.1 Parauchenoglanis ngamensis
ACATCTCAAGGATGATCAGTGGAAACAGGATGCACCTGAGCTCAATTTTGAGCTTCATGGCAAAGGCTGTGAATACTAATGTACATGTGCTTTCTCAGTTTTTTTATTTTTAATAAATTTGCAAAAACCTCAAGTAAACTTTTTTCACGTAGTCATTTTGGGGTGTTGTGTGTAGAATTCTGAGGAAAAAAATGAATGGAATCCATTTTGGAATAAGGCTGTAACAATAAAATGTGGAAAAAGTGGTGCGCTGTGAATACTTTCCAGATGCACTGTATTTACAGACAGTGGTCGATGCAGCATCCTGGTGAGCAACAGAACCGAAGTAACCACTACACTACTACTATATTAAAAATACTTACCACAGATTTTTTTTAAAAACTAATGCTGGAGTTTACCTCATGGTTGCAATAATATACACCATAAATATTTCTATAATATGCAGTAGTCTTTACCAAGCATTCACGGTGCAGGCTGGCTCTGAGCCTTCTGTCAGTGTAACACTGTCATGTCCAAAAAATCTTTCTCCTCAAAAACAGAGGAAGTCTGAGCAGTCCGAGTTGTGTGTCAGATCAGAGTGCCTAATTCCCCACAGTCATCTCTCTCATCCATACGTCAGCCTCCTCTTCCTCCATCCTTTTATCCTGCTCTCCTCCATCTCATCCTTCTGCATTATTGAAGCAGGCGGCCATTTGGGGAGCTGCGGTCTGTCCTGGCTTTCCTGTTTCTTTTACGTCTTTACACTTTTTTCCTGTCGGCCCTCGCCTGAGGATTTGATGGTTGCTTTTATGCAAAGTGTAAGGAAGAACGCCGAGCTGAGCTGAAACCCAGTTACGACATATCAGAGAGAATGGCGCGTTTTATTCCCCTTGTAGCGCTAGACTGTAACGTTTCATAAAGTAATGTTCATAGAAGTGCTGGGATTTGAACCCAAAAACTTCCAGTTACTAGCGCAGAACTGGAACCATTAAGAGTCCACTTTATATAAAAATACTGTTGCAGATCAGGACTATTTTTCCCCTCTCCAATCTGAATTCCTACAGAACTGATTGTCTACTAAAATTCTACACCACAGAAAGATGTTTCATTCTCCATGCCGACCTTTTTTTTGGTCCATGACATCTACCAATCATTGACCCCTTATGGAGGTATTGAAACTGTATTCAATGCTAAATTACTTGCTGTATCTGATCCCAGTCCAAGTGCTGTTGGAGGACGTCTTGATTGACAGCTGCTTCCAGGAGGCTCAACAAATGGTGAGTTTGCATTTTTCTTGAACATTGCTAAAAATCAGACCTGGGTGTTGAAATAAAGATTTTTACATGTTTAGCCAGATGACCTCATGGCCCTGGCGATGGTCATGCTGTATGACCTGCAGGACAGGAAGTTCCAGCCCAGAGAGCCAATGACAGGAAAAGGGGAGGGGCCTGTGGAGGAAGTGACGCTGGTGGAGGACAGCCTCTTCAGGTTCATGCAAAATTATTCAGAAACGCGTTACCCAAGCTTATCATTTATATGTGGCTTTTTCGCTCTAAACACACAGTGTGTGTGTGCATGTTAGGTTTAGGACTAAACTTGCGGCCTCGCTGGCTCGCTTCAGAATCAAGCAGGATCTGCTGTGTATCGATGATATTCTGCCAAAAAGTGTCAAGGAAAAGCACCAGAGAAAACACAAACTGCCCATCTGTGCGTGGGTCAACACACTCAAGATTAGGTACACACACACACACACACACACACACACACACACACACACACACACACACACACACACACACACACACACACACACACACTTACTTCTATATTTTTCGATTACGATACATGCGACAAGTGTGTATGCATACTTTGTGACTCCGCAGTATGGATGAAGTGTGCGAGACGCTGAAGACACAAGGCTTCGTCCAGGTGTTACCACACACACATCTGAAAGGAAGTGTGTTCTGTAAGGACACACAGTGTCCTGATGTCCTGCTGTTTCCACACCAAGCACGAGAACTTCTAGACAAGACGACACCGTTAATGGATCGCACACTAATAATACAGGTGACACTGCTATAACGCGCACACACACACATAGACACACCCCCTGCATCTAATGAGTCTATGTGTATGCACCGTGCATTGTGTGTTTCTTAAAGGAGAAGTCCCGCAGCCTGGCGGTGTCTGCACTGCGCCCCCTGTTGGCCAAAAACGCAGGTATTCTGATTTCAGGAAGGTTCTCTGCGCACACCGTGGCTCACGTAGGCGTCCAGGCTTCCGTCTTTTCCAACCACGTCTACGTCTGTGGGGTCCCTGCTGACTCCGCCCACAGGGAGGAGCTACAGGCGACGCTGTCTCGCATCGGCTGCACAAGTGAGAGAACATCTGAGCTAAATATTCAGGCCCTGTTTGAGGGTCAATCTGTATAACGAGCGGTTCGAGGTGTGCGAGTCGAACTCTAACGGTGCGTCATCTGTGTGTGAAGACGTACGCTTGCTGTCGGAACAGTTCGCAGAGCTGAGCGAAGGCGATCCACGTCTCCAGAAGGTTCGAGTCGTTCTCCTGCTGCCCCGCTGTTCAGCCTCAGCACTCGCTGACCCCGTAGCGCATATTATTCATGAGGACGGAGGTACGCCGACACCTGGTTAGGAACGTGGCGTTTTTTAAAACATGGTATTTCCTTACTAAAGGGAAGCTTTTTGTGCCGATATGAAACATGACGTCCATGCTGTAACTGTAACTACTCATAAGTCGTTTCCCCCCCAACAAGCTCCGCCCTGATCGGTAGGATTACATGTAAAACGCATGTCGATGACTGAGAACAAGAAATTGAACCTGTTTTCTGAGCAGACAGGACGCTGCTGCAGGATCTGTCTCAGGGCGCCGTGTCCGACGCAAAACTGGAGTCCCTGATTCAAAAACAGATACAAGACCTGAGCCACGCCCTGACCTGTAAGAAACACACACACGCACGCACGCACAAATGTACTGCTAGGATCTGCACTAATTCAAATTCAAACTGCTCATCCTTAAAGCAGATTCCGAACCCTG
Source organism: Parauchenoglanis ngamensis (assembly GCA_030014255.1). NCBI lineage: Eukaryota > Metazoa > Chordata > Actinopteri > Siluriformes > Auchenoglanididae > Parauchenoglanis > Parauchenoglanis ngamensis. Next base: position 2,538,611 of record JAQMYM010000013.1, read on the forward strand.
CTCCTGCTCCTTGCCCTGAAAATGGAGGGCCACCAGTTAATTATAAAGATTATAAATTATAAAATCATTCAGGATTTTTTAAATGCAAAGTGTAAAGCCTACACTAATCAAATGAACAGTCAACTTCCCCGCCGTGTTTAATGCCATCAGGATGAAATGCCTGCATCAGCTGTTCCTGCTCTGCGCTCTCCTTATACACACAGATTATAGCTAAGCTACGAGAATTACATTTTCATGCTGCAACGCAAGACTGACTTTCCATTAAAAATGTGTGAGCGAGCATGAGGCCAGGGAAATGTTCTTGTCCTTTCTTAAGCAGTTTTCCATTGAGCATACTTTAATGGAACAAAAAGTTCCAGTATATTTAGACAGCTTTATATTCACCGACCTAAAAAGCACTTTTTATATAATGCGTTAATTACATTCCGAATCATCAGCTATATTTGTTTTAAGCAGAGTGAAAGGTTTAGTTTGCGATAATTGATGTTTGGACTTCTGTACTTTTGGGTTCGTGTGATCGACGCGCTGCAGTTCCCAAGCTACACGGCGTGGTCTACTGCACGTGCTCGGCGTACGCAGAGGAGAACGAGCAGGCGGTGAAGAGAGCGCTCAGGAACGCCGCTGCCAGAACCAAGTTACGGCCGTTCAGGTAGACGCGCATAAAAGAAATGTTTTCTTTTCATTCACAACCTGAAGAGAAAACTGTAAAAACGAGGAGAACTTCTGCTTTGCACCAACACTACCGCTCACTAAAGACTCTTGGGTAGGAGCTGATGAACATTCGTGAGGGTGGTCTGGAAACTCACTGGTGCAGAATGAGACATGAGAGTTTGTAGGAAGTTAACGAGGAAGAAGATGGAGCTTCAGATGACCCAAACTTCAGTTATAGTCAATCATAATTCCATAAACGTCAGAGAGAGGTCACGACCAGAAACCGCTCATTTATTCCAATAAAGGCTGAGAATAGTTTATTTTATTCTGACTGAAACGCACGCTCGAACACCCGGCAAAGTCATATTTATTATATAAGATTAAAAACAGCTCGTAATTTAATTAACATTTTATAGATTAGTGTGTGTGTCTCTACTTACTGCTCAGAAACGCATTCCTTCCCGACACACACCGCTAAGTCCGATGATGGAAGTGTCAGTAACCATGGCAACAGTTCAGAAATGTATTATTAACCAGCTCATGAGCCTGTAACACCTCAGACTACGACTATATATACGCGGGGACACACACGTCCTCCGTGACGAACAAAGTCTGCGTGCTTTTCAGCTGCGCAAAAAAACAGTTTTAAAAAAGTGTTTTAAAAGAGAGGAGGCAATTTTTTTATAAATGTCAAACTCTGGAGGGTAATTTTTATTTTTTATTTTATTACGGGTTTGGCCCTGAATTTGTATTCGCACTAAAACAAGGTTTCCCCCGAATGCAATAAAAACGTGTGTATGGTTTGAAATCCTGCTTGGATTAATGATTTTTTTTTTTTTTTTTAAGTATATATGCTGCTTGGAGGGAATAACATCCGTAATGAGAAGCTGGGTTGACGCTTATTTATGGAACTTTACGGTGTGTGATTTAATGCGGTCAGCCTGTTTCACTCATCACTAACCTTCCTGATATTCATTTTCTGTCTCTCTCTCTCTCTCAGGATGGTATCTACAGGATGGACGGATGAGGAGCGGTTTTTAAGACTGCAGGCTCCCGGCACCAGCGAGGGCTGCTTTCTCTGCGTGCTGAAGCGAGAGGTGCGTGTCTGTGCGTGGTAGAGAAACGACAAATGTGGATGTTGAGGAGAAGAGAACATAAAAACACACTCCGTTTTAGCGCTAGATGCACTGCTGGCCTACATTCTGTCAGCACTGCATTTCTGTAAATAATACATTCTGTTGTCTGACTGAATCAGTGCCCAAATATATTTAAAAAAAAAAAAAAAAAAAAAAGCCATCATCAAACAGCCATGTAGGGAAAAAAAGCCCTGCTAGCGAAAAGGTTCTCAGTAAGTATACATGAACAGAAAAACATTTAGCAAAAGGTTAATCTGGATCACTGTGTGTGTGTGTGTGTGTGTGTATTAGGAAACCGTACAGGACATACTGGAACGTGCAGCAGCCAAAGGTCTCCTGAACGGACTGAGCCTTTCTGACAAGGTCAAGGAAACAAGCAGAAAAGAAAAACAAAGAGGAGCTCCAGCAGCAGCAGCTCCGCCTCCTCGTCCTCCTCCGCCTGACCACTCACTCACCAATGACCCAGGAGTTTCTCACCAGCTCCACACTCGCACCACTGTCCCAGGAGCTGCCGTAGAACACACACATGACTCACCCTGTCCTTGTCCTGCCCCGAGCGGCGCTCCTGCTGGTGCCTGTGTAGAGAATCAGGCTTCCGAGGCTACGGGCCAGAAGAAGAAAGGACGCAGGAGGAAGCCCAGAGCACTGAAACACAGCAGAAGAGTAAAAACCAAGACGACGCACAAGCGCAAGACACGGTCGTCCCGTAAGGAACAGCCTCGTGTTCAACAAAATCATAACTACGGTTCCATAACTAAATGATCAGAGTTTGAAGAATCTTTAATACGAAGAGGAATGTCTTGTTTTCTGAATAAAATTCGGACCTTTTTTCCTGAATCCCTGACCAAAGAAAGAGAAAGGCGGTGAGGAGTGCTTCTGATATGCCGTTTATTCTCACAACAGATTACATTTAGTATGGGGTACAAAGTAGTGTAGAGGAGAAGAGGCCATCGTTTCCACAAGAATGCAACCGTCTGCGTGTGTATGTGTCTGCGTGTGTCTGTGCGAGTGATCAGGAATTCACATCTCTACTGAAACTACATCCCGTGAATCCGCACGCTGCTCTGTGGCCGGGTTCCGGTCTCACCGTGTGCACGCCGACGGAGATCGGAACACGGGCACGTCTGGAACACCGAGAAATTCATAACGAATCAACACGTAAGATGACGGGTTTTAGCCAATTCACCGATATCTGGTAATAGTTCCGTCTCCGAAGTGTTTGCATCCGAGATATAAAGCAATTTTGTTTACGTCTCTGTGTCTGTGCAAGATTGTGGATTTCACGGTTTCTTCTTTCTGATCACGGTGACTTGTTTAGTGCGAGCCCCGGTCAAGAGACTGTCCCGAGCCTAGGCTAGATTACAATGAAACCATTACATACGATATAAAATAGAATAAATAAAATAAAAAAATCTCTTTTCTGTTCAGGCCAACGTCCACTTCTTCGGAAATTGTCCCAGGACATGCAAGGCAAGGTGTCTCTATAGTTTCATTTGTTTCGTTTTCCTCAGAGCTAAAAGAATGCATAGATTAGACACGTAACGGCTCGCAGCCCCGCCTCACACAGCTGGGGTCTCTAAAAGACCATAAAATAAATTCTTCCTTTTGCGCTTTTCCTGTTCATCGTTTTATCTACAACACGTGCAATGGATTTTTGTTTTGTTTTGTTGTTTTGTTTTTTGGCCAGAATGTGTTCGCAAGACATGTGAAGGTAAATGTTATATATAAAAAAAAAAATAAAAAAAAAAACACTCAAAATAAAATCATAATGTTAAAAAAATAATAATAATAAAATAGCTTATGATGTGATATGCATTTGCAAAGTGTTATATAGTTACTGTACACACAAGTGACCTCTCGAACCCTGACGATGTGATGAGATTAGGACTACAGCCGACACGGCAGGAAGGACTACAAACTCCAGAGTGCAGCAAGATCACAGATATGACGTCAGCTATTAAAGGAAACGTCCACCCTGAAACATACATTTAAAGAGACTAAAGTGCCGCTGCATCACTCTTTAAACGGACATGAAAACAAAACAGGGCTAAAACTTACAGCACCGCTATCAGCAGCTAGTCGAACGGAATTGTGTAGTGTAGGAAACACCAAAATGAAACATGCCGACGAAGGAAGTGAAAAACGTTTAAAGATCGCGTGTTGATTGTAAATATTGATATGCAGCGCCTTCAGGGTGGAGGTTTCCTTTAAACGCTGACCGAGACACTGAAAATGGCTTTCGTGATGAAAAAAAGAGCGTCTCCGTTTTTTTCGTCCTTTCGGCAGGAAGCGCTACTCAGACGCCGAGCTCCTTGACATCCGAACATCGGTCCGTCCTCGTGCCCGTGAACCGTCTTGTCGTTTCTCCAGCATGATGGCATCACGTCAGTGTCCACTCGCGTGTTACAACCTTCAAGTCATAAACAAGCTTTAAAAGGAAACAAAAAGGGCATTTTCACTGAGGCAGTATAAAAGAAGCGACCCCACAGGACATCACCTTTCTGGCATCGAAGGGTTCGGCCCGTCGGCGTGGCGATTCTATTTCCTCCACAACCGAGTTACAAAATCAGCCTCTCTCTTTCGAACTCGGTCTTTTTGGTGAAAAGCTTTTATCTGTATTTACACAGCAACACTCAGCGTCACAGCGTTGTCTTCCTTATTTGTTCGTTGTTGTTTTTTTTTAATCTGTCCAGCAAGTTTAATCTGTCCGCTCCTCTGTCCATCTCGTCACTGATGAAGATGAAGACGGTGAGACAGGAAATAAACTGCATGCTTTGTGAATGAGGGCATCGAAAGATGCTACAGTTCTGATGAAGCAGCAGCAATGTACACACATACAGCTCTCACACACACACACACACACACACACACACACACACACACACACACACACACACACACACACACACACACACACACACTTACTTTACAGCCGACTGGGATTGTACAGAGGAAGCTCTAGTGAGGTTAAGTATTTGATCTGTCTGGCTTTTCGCACGCGCACACACACACTCTTTGATCTCTATCGACTATCTCGCTCCAGTCTTCTCCTAAAATGTGCGCGGTGTCTTGTATCATGCGACAGAGGTGTGGTCACCCCATGCGGATAAGCAGCACATAACACATGATTGACACAGAGGAGGTGGAGCAACGTTCTGCAAGAGGCGAAGCATGAGTGGTGCGTTATCTCTGCGTGTCTGTTTATAGAAGAGTGCGTTGTTTTTTTTTTGCCACAGTAATGGGAATGAGTGTACGCATGCTGAATCAACGTGTGGCGAGTGTGTGTGTGTGTGTGTGTGAGTGATTATTGTGGCAGCTCCGTGACGGGTCTCTTCTGTTTGAACGTGTCGATGAGGGACAGGACGCCGCGCTTGACGCTGGTGGAGACGCGGCGTGTCACGGAGTCGGAAGGCGGGGCCTGCGAGCAACACTTCTGTGACGGTGGGCGTGCCACCAAACACTTCTGATATCGTAACTGCAGCGGGGAATACAGAGAAAGAGACAGAATGAGGTTTCACGGCTTACACACATGAACGTAGCTGCATCGAGCTGTTTAACCAGGATTGCGATCAGATTGCAGTAAATATGGATCTAGGTTATTTTAGGGATTGTTTATGGAGAGGACAGTCAGAGGTGATTATCAGGGTTCAGGTACTGACCATGCATGCGGCCTGCACAGCCTCAGACACGCTGCCCGCGTTGGGCTCACACCAGAACACGTGGCACTCAAAGTGCTGGTTGCCGGTGTCCATGATGAAGGCGAACGAGTGCACGTCTCTCCCCACGCCCATGAACGACAAGAAACGCACGCGGCACTCCACTAGGGCTTCCTCCTCCTCCTCCTCCTCCTGAAACAGGAAATGACATCATTACAAACATCAGGTCGAATCAGTTGCACTGATGAACAAATATATTGTTACATGATAAGATAAAAAAAAAAAAAAATAAAAAAAAAAAGATACCTTCTCTTTGATGACGGTGACAGTCGCGTCTGCTACATTCAGCATCACTGGGATCCAGTCGTCTCGGGCTGATGATGTCATCAGGCTGTCCACTGCGCTGTTGAGAACGTCCATGCCTGAGAAAACACATCGCTTCATCATAATCGGCTCATACGCTAGGGTTACGGTTTCTCCGTACTGAAGACGTGTGTACGCGTTTGTGAGAGCGAGTGTGTGCATCTTACCTATGGGTCTGGTTACTGGCATCATGCCGATGTATAAGACCTGAAACTTCTGCACCAGTTCAGTCTTTGGTGTGGGGAACTCTGCTAAAGAAGACAACAGGCAGGTCACATTAACTAACGAATACACACGCATGCATGCGCACGACATCATCACGCACGTAGAGAAGCACGTGTGAGGTGTTACCCTGCAGCGGGACGTCGAGCCCTGTGTGGCTCCGGTCCTGCAGAGATCCTCCGGCCATAGCTTTGGCATTCTTGCGCTCCGCCATGATCTAATAAATCACAATACAAGGCAAAAAAAATAATTACACAACTCATCCATTTAAAATGATTGCATGTGCGCTAATTCAGCATGATTTCTACATAAAAAAAAAAATGTATATATATATTATAGGTTGATTTGTAGTATAAATGTTATTAATGTTACCAGTCATGCACTTTATATAACGTTAACCAAAAAAAAAAAAAAAAGGCACTTCAGAGGTTTCTATTAATACGGCCTAGTCCTGTTCATCCAGAGTTTAAAGCTTTGTTTCTCTCCTTATCTTAATCCCTTGTCCCTCAGCCTGCCCAACACACCGTTTTCCTGAAAAAATCATTATATAGCACTTCCTAATTCGAAAGCGATTTTCTGATAGCTGGCGGAAGAAAACCCTAATCCGAACCTGTTCCATAAGCCAAAACATTTCAGTGACATCGAAGACACAATGACTGATCTCACATGTTTTGAGCATAACATACCTGATATCACCATGCGCATCCCCTACGGACTTAATTAATTCATAAAGAAGGCTAAAGGCAAAAGTCTGCCCAACTCTCTCATTTCCTCTGCACACTGAGCAACATCAATTACTAATGTCATATAATAAGTCGTGTTTGCCACACGGCACTCCCAGGAGCCTCGGCGTTGATCTGAAGGAAGCGCTGCGGAGTTTTATAGTCCTGTGCAGTTCACACAAAGAGCTTGTCGATAAGCAGCTGTATTAGAGATTGTGTAAGGCACTGTGTATTAAATAAAGCATAGCAAAGTGCAGAACTGAAAATGCATGAACAAAACAAAAACAAAACAACCACAACAACCTTACCCGGGAGCAGATTTCATGCAGGCTGGTGGCGATGGCTTTGGCAGGCGTGTCACAGCGGAAAACATGACATTTTAAGATCCGTGTGTCTTTATCACGTGCTACGTAGGCAAAATCCCTAAAGGGACAACAACAAAGATTTAGACACACAAGACTTAATAAATGACTGTGTGTGTGTGTGTGTGGGATGCAAATACTAATCAGAACAGCAAAAGAAATAAGCTGACAAGTGTTGGGAAAAAAAGAAAAAAATATATATATATATATCTCTCAGACATAAGACTAGCACACACCACACATATACACCCTTTTGTGTGTGTGGTGCGTAGTAGTTTGATTCACACCAAATACCTTGATGCTGACTGATAGAAAAGAAGGAATGATGATGGGGAGAGGGGAGAGGAAAGGAGGAACGTTACCTCTCTCTGAATCCAGGACAGCAGTGAAGAAAAGAAGAGGAGGAATTAAAGAGTAGAAGAGAAACGCTCATCTTATAACACACACATCCTGTTTCTCGTACACGTTTCATAAAGCTCATTTCAGCTATGACAGCTGATGAACAAGCCTCAGGATATAGGGGTGTGTGTGTGTGTGTGTGTGTGTGTGTGTGTGTGTGTGTGTTAAAAGCCATTAATGTGATTTCACATATAGCCGACTCCCTAAAATGTCAAGCCTGCCTCCGGCAACCAGATGCACGTGTCTCTGAATATAAAACAGTACAGTGATTAGGAATAACATGAAGACAGACAGAACGAGACAAAGGAGGGGGTGAAAGAAGCATTCAGCATTCAGAAGACTTTTGTTTCCCTTTACTATTAAAACAGGCAGGACACGCACGTAAAAGAAGTCATACTTTAAGAGTGAAACACCTTTTTACCAACATTTTCTCCCACTTTGGTCATTTGCCACGTCCCACCCGCTAGCAACGAGACAGCTACCAGCCGGCTAGCACGTGCTTCCTCCAAGACACGTGAAGCCATTGCATCACTGAGCTGCTGATATGTCACAGAGCAGCGCAACACACTCGGAGAAGAGTGCTATCCGCCCTCTTCCACATACACGATCTCACCAGCGCTGCAGTGATCATGTTCGTGTGTTAGCGCGTTACACGTAACATGATAAACACACGATACATAATAAACACAATAAGAACAGTTCAGTATGATCTTTTCTTGCCTAGCACTGAGTTTGTGTTATATAGCAGGTCAGATGCGGCACACTGCCGTTATTTTTCCCTTTAGCCCACAGTAATCACCGCACTAATCCACAAAGCTAGAGCGCAAGACACGCGTTCAGTCAGGAATAAAACACGACAGGAAAAATGATCCGTGACTGAGTGGTGTGATACGACCTGACCAGAAGTTGATTAATTTCCGATAACAGTGCAACCTGAAGTGTTTTATTCCTCTTATACTATAGCAATTTGCCACGGATCACATTTTTTATGGTTACATTTAACATTTGCTATCACTTGTGTTACACCAAATATAAACAGTCGCCCAATTACTTTCACCTATAGTTCATTTTAGGGAAGGGGGGGGAACTGACTGCACCTCTTCACAATAATCCAATCATAGAAGTACAGTCTTTATGCAGCTCCGTATAATCAGGCACAAAACAAAGAGAGGGGTTAATGCAAGAAGAGTTCCAGAGCGATAAAACAAACACCACAAGCGAACCAAGGAGAGAACCCTGAGGATCCCCTAAAGATCACGCAAATGAAATTTCACAATCTGAGCATCTTTTTTAACACCCCATGCACCGTTTGTCGTTACTCCTCTACTCCTGTACACTGGGATGATTTATGATCTTGTGATCGGTCACCTCAAAGAGGACGGCTTCCTTTTTGAGTCTGGTTCCTCTCTCGGTTTCCTCCGCACGTCCTGTCCGGGAGATTCTCCTCACCAAAATTTCTACTGTTAAGAGCGCTATACATCCACCAGATATATCCATCTCTCTCTCTCCCTCTCTCCTTGTCCTTCTCTAATACTGACGTTCCTGAGAAATCTCACACTCCTCCACATCCTCATAAATAAGACACCCTGCTCTCTACTCACACTCGCTCTCAAACATCCATCCAAATGGCTGAACGGTAACAGCGTCAAATTAATAACACACAAATGCGGTAACACGGACTTCGATGCCTATTTATGCGCAAAAGAATCGAAGGGAAAAAAAAAAAAAAAGGATGGATAGAAAGAGAGAGAATTACAATACTCACGTCTAGAGCGGCTCCTAATTTAGCTTCATGCTAAATCTGTCCCTGTCCTCTTCAACACTGATTTAAAGACTTCACCTCGCTTCACTCTCTCCTTCTCGCTCTCCTTCTCTCCGTCCAATCCCCGCCTCCCCCTGCACCCTCCCCTCTTCGCCCTCACTCTGGGAACCTGCTGAAGCGCATTTTTTTGGGGATGTAAATCATTTTACAGCGCATCCACATATAAGAGTTGAATGATGTCACACGGCTGGTTAACTCGAAGAGGAATTTGCTATACAAGCGATGGAACGGGCAGCAAAGAGGTTCGTTAATGGCGAGGATCATGTGTACTGCATTGCCACGTTCACATCACACACACACAGTTACAGCTGCTCCAGCAAGAACGTCTCAGCGATCGATTCGGAGGAGCGGACAGGACCTCACACCACCCGTCCGTGAGCAGCGGCACGCTCCCTGTGTAACTGGATTAAACTTTCATCAGGCCACTCATCTCACCGCCATCAATCTTTCATTCGTGTCTTCCTTTCACTGGGGCGAATCCGCCCGCTCTAAACTCATTAGGATGACCTTTAGTGAAGCGGTGATAAAGAAAGCGTCCGCGTGTGTCCGTAGTCTCAGCCCAGATTAAATTCTTTACTGTACATGTTCTGTTTTATCCATGAGCATGAAGGTGTTTGTGCTTATACCGCATACCGTCACGCAACATCATAATATCAGCAACACGGTATAAATTTCCTAATTCAGGAATCTGCAGATTTCTTCTTGGACTCTCTCCTGGGCCGTTTCTCATCGCCGTGCTTGCTTGTCTACAGGATTCATCGGCGAGAGAATCACACAGGCTTGTGCCTCTGGTCAGGTAGCTCAGTGGGGTTTGTTCAGATTTCTGTTTACCAGGTTTGGTATTGTGAGAGGAAAGACATGAATGATCCATGAAAGGTGAAAGTCTTGCAAAGGGCTCATTAAAAAAGTGCTGGGACAGAATGGACAGTACCGCGCGTTACGTGCATGGCAACAAATTATTTTCTTTTAACGCAAGCTAAGTCTTAGATGAATTAATGTATTATAAACAAATTAGATTTCAAAATATTTCTTCATCGAAACATGAAACACACAGCGAAATTTGTCTGTCGCTAAGGAAAGTAAAATATTAGGAAAGGTGGAGGAATGAATCTACTCGCTGATTTTCTTTCCTAATAGAATCTGTAGAATTTTATAGACTTAAGAAAGGCAACAAGTGATGGACTATATATTTATGTAAAAGTGGTAGTACCTAAAGTTCTACAAGGTAACAGTGAGAATGAATTTGGTGAGTAGATTAACAGAACTGAGCAGGATGCGTCATGTGGTCGCGCGTCTCACCTGCCGTTGTCCCGCCCCACGCCCCACACGCGGATGCTCGCGATTGGCTGAGAGTGAAGGACGCTGCGGTCCATCGGGTCCACCAGGTTCAACATGTTATTCTCCAGGATCAGATACATATCTTTCCCCTACACACACACACACACACACACACACACACGGAGCAGAAGATCAGTAAAAACAAAGGTCTTCAGGATTGTCTGTGTGTGTGTGTGTGTGTGTGTGTGTGTGTGTGTGTGTGTGTGTGTGTGTGATGAATGCTGATAGGTGATAAGTGATATTTTGCCATGAGCAAAATAAGAACATAATGAAACAGTGTGTGCTAAACAACACACCCTCCTCCACTCCCTCCTTCCTCCTCGCTCTCGTCTTCTCCCACTTGCACTCCTCATACCCGACATGGCTTGATTTTATCTCTTACATTATAAATCTCTGTGCAGTCCTTCTCCAGAATAAATAAACAGGACCAAACCTGTGTGCGCGCACGTGTGTGTGTGTGCGCGCATGTGTGAGTGCGTGTGTGCGCATGTGTGTGCTTCTCACCTCTCCCCATATGCCAACTGTATCTCTGATGTCGTTCTTGCAGTAGGAGAGCTGTCGGATGCAGTTGTTAACGGCAACGCTGCTTTTCCCGGGAGCCAAGTCCTCTTCAGCCATCTCGACCCAGCCCAGAGAGCGCACCGCAAAACACTATCCCACACACACACACACACACACACACACACACACACACACACTCTTAGACCTATGTAAACTACAATAAAAATAGTCCATAATATCATACGTATGGAATAAAACAACAGAGAACACAGTAGTAGGTAAATAATCAACAACGGGCCGCCGGACATGAAGCGAAAGTTGATTATTTTCCTATAACTGCACACCCTGAAGAGTGCTTTATTACTCTTACTCCAAACAATCTGCCAACAAATAACATGGTTTTAAATTTATTAAAGAACACCACATAATTAAGCCGACACTTTCTGAGCGAGTCCGAGTGGAACGAGTCCGGACTCACGGGAGACGAAGTGCATCTCTCATTCAAAGAGCTGGGAAAAAACAGGGATTGCATTGCGAGTAGGAAACTGCAGTGAACTCTCCCAACCCATCCCTCTATTCCGCCCTCGCTCCATCGCGCGCTCCTCCCTGCACCCTGAGACCTGACTCATTCATCTTTCATCCTCTCTTCGCTTCTGACACACTGCAAGATTAAAACGCTGCAGGCCTGTCTCACACTCTGGGAGCATGTGAGGGGGTGTGGGTGAGGGGTGTCTAACCGAGGGGTAGATAAGGAGGAAGGGGAATGTGTGTGTGTGGGTGATTAATAATAGGCACAATGCGATCCTCCTTCTTCACTTTGATTCTAAGCACCTGTGACAGAGAGCGAGCGAGCGAGCGAGTGAGAGAGAGAGAGACTAGGGAGGAAATTAAATATTTAAAAGGTATACTCCTCGGGTGACGTAATGCATAGAAAGTGGGACCATTTCTAGTCCGCCCAAACGTGAAAAAAAAATTCTGTCAAAGTCTGGGAAAAGTGGAATTATGTTGATGTTCTTCTTTGGAAGATTTGGTGCGCAGCTGATTTTGAACCTCCTTTGAAGTTCCTTTCAGATGTGCAGCTATAAGTGTACGGATTTGCGAGGTGATCATTATGAGGCTTCACGGCGGAGCAACCGATCACCTCTGATATGCAAATGATCAGAGAGACGGATGATGTAGTACCCAGAAACTATTAAAAACACAAAGCCCGCCTGCAGCATGATGCAAACCGAGCCTCGGGTCCTGAAGCACATGGAGATGTTTAATAAATATCCGCACGGATCATCTGTCAAAGTGTCAATTTTCATCTCGCTGGTCATCATCGTGGATCACTACGTAGCAGAGTCAAATCCGTGCTAGAATACGTCGCGACGGTGTCATATAGCTGCATTTCATTCTGCATCCTTGAGTGAAATATTTCAAATAGAAATCTATTTAAACGTGTTTAACGGAGGATCTCGCCTTTTTAAAAAAAAATAAATAAATAAAAAAAAATAAATAAAAAAAATCTAAATTCTCAATTTAACATGCATTTCTCACTGTGCTTAAATTCCTCGGTCCTTGTCTCACAATCAATAAATAATACACGCTGTCAGAACCTTAATGCGCTGGTTGAACTGATCTGACCCGACTCTCCCTACAGACCCACTGCAGGACGTCAAAGCATTAGCAAGGCTCGCGTGGTGCTCTGGTAAATAATTCACATGTCGATAGAGAAAAAATAAATAAATAAAATAGAAGCAGGTGACGTGTTGCATGAGCATTAAATTCTACGGTGGTTTTTATTTTAGTTTTATTTACACCAACACATTACGGTTCTCTGCCTTGGCATTCGTCAAGCATTTAGGAGGATGTTCTGGCTTAGGAATACAGCACAGACACTGAAATGCTGCTCTTGTGTCCTGTGGGACATCTGGAACATCTCGTGCTGTTAATTTGGAGTTGAAGTTGTTAAAATATCAGCACAAAGGATCGTTACTACACCAACGGTGTGCCACATCGATAGCGGAAACATTCGGTGCAATTCTTCCTCTCTCCACCAGATGGCGCGCTAGATCTACTCAGTGGCTCCATAAGCTTCTGTACGATTGAGGGGTGTGGCCCCAAAATAAACATGAAGAAACAGAAGCGGTAAACAAACGTCTATCAGATGAACGGCAGGATGCACTGCGCCCATAATTCCAGTCAGGGCAGAAATCAGAGGGCCGATTGTGAGGACTTTCACATGGTTTCATAGATAGGAGAAAGTGATAAGTGTGTGCATTCCAGCTAAATCAGCTTAGTCCTGTTCGAATTACGCTGCTGTTTTGTGTGTTAACTGGTGAATCCTGTTAGTGTAGATTGAGGTTATGTTATTTCGGACGTGTGTGTGTATGTGTGTGTGTGAGTGTGTCACCTTGGCTTCAGGGTCACTGTTAATGCTGCTGGAATCTTCTTCGTCCACAGGAGCAGGGTTTCTATTTAAAAAAAAAAAAAAAAAAAATCCCTTCAAATAAATCATTCATGTTACTTGACATGCCAAATTCCTTGTGAACAAATGACCAAATAAGCCCTTGCTGCAGAACAAAAAGTCAGACCTGGTCCGGCTCCGCCCACCTGGAGGCTAAGGGTCGGAGTGTGGTTCAGGCTGGATGGTTGTGCATAATGTGTCGCTGTATAGATGGTGTATAGCTTAAGGCTTAAAGGAGGAGTTGGATAAGATCCAGCTCCATCCCATGGACATTTCTGGTTCTGCAGTGACATCCAAACTACGAAAAGGAAAGAACTAGAAGGCGATTTTTAATTCTTTTAAAATTCCCGTGTTTGGAATAAAAGCACTTATGGGCTGCTGATAAAGGAAAATAATCAACGACAGATTGTGTGGTGCGATGAAGAGGAGTTAACGCATCACAGATGACTATTTTGCAATAACAGCGGATCCCAAGCGCTTTTCTGCCGTAAACTAAGTTGTTTTCAAAACAAGTCGTGGTGGAAACAAAGTCAGCTTGCCAGGAAGCTGAATGCGTTTCTTTGTCTTCAGATGTATGGACAATTATAAAACGCTAAATATCACTTAAACAGTGAAACAGGTTCAGACAACCCTGCTAACAAGGACACTCTCACACGCACAGCCACACGCACCGAAGCTTGAGAGAGGCATAGCGGAGAGTGGCTCCTTCAAACTCCTTCAGGCTCGGGTCAGGGTTCACTGTAGCAGCCTGCAGATCCTGAGAGACACACAGAGAGAGTGTAAGTGAAGATCTAGCCCTCGAGCGACCCAATCTGAGAGCCAAGACATCGAGCCAACATGCTGCTTGCACAGATCTGCATGCTGTAAGAGTGCGTGACTGTCCACTGTCCAAAGAAAACACTGCATGCTCTCTGAAACTTGCTTTAAAGCACCTCTGTACACGGTTTGTTTTTTCCATTTCTAAGAAAATTTTAAAATGGCCTCAACATTTCAGGGGCACTTTAAGAACAATACTCGCACACAGTTACATTTAAAAACATTCTCTATATTAAAGAGCAAAATAAGTAGCAATATACACATCACAGGCAGCAAAAAAAAAAAAAAAAAAAAAAAAAAAAAAAGGAAGTAAGAGTATGAGAGTTTCATGGCAGGCAGAAGCCGGGATCGCTGGGGTCAGAGGTTAAAGGCTGTGCAGCGATGAAGCCATTAATCAGGATGTTTCAGAGCGGCGAGCTTAAACAGCAGAATGGCTTAATGGATTTTATACAGAATACCATCAATGTGCATAATTTACAATTTACAGAGTTCATGTAAATAAATGTGCTATGGTAATCAAGGTAAACCGGATTTTCAGGTTTTGAAATCAGGCTAATTACATTCTAACAAATAATAAAAAATACTAGAACATGTGAGAACTGGAAGTACGACGGTTTTCACCGGGACACTTCTGTCACCTTTTAAGAAAGTATACAGTATACATTGCTGATTCGTTGAAATATATTTTAATTTAAGTAAATGTTTTTTCTTACGTGTGTATGACGATTGAAGACAGAACATGCTATCAAAGTCATAGAAATATCTAGAAATGCTGTTCTCTAGCAATTTGTATTCTTTTGGTCAGTCATTGTACACAACAGCAGCAGTGCGAGTTTATTTTTAAAACAACCTAATCTGCAGCACAGTGCACAGTTTTATCAGATTATAATGCTCTGTAGTGATGCATGCGAGCATTATGAGATATCTCGTTTAGGATTAAAATGTATGGATTTCTGTGCGCGCCGACGTCGTGCCGTGCCGAGGCTTGCCGTGAGCCGTGTAGAGACGGATCGTAAATCTGATTGATATGAGCTGACGGCAGCGATTAGTTTCTACTCTGTCTTACTCAGCATCAATGGGAATGACTAAAGCCCCGCCCCAGATCGCATCATGTTGGCCGAGGCTTGGCCGCTCTTTTACGAATTAAAAAAAAAAAAAAGAAAAAGAAACCGCATCAATTTCATATATGTTGACGCAGCCGCTGGACCTCGGAGCCATTCTGCTGCTGGAGCTCTGCGCAATTCTGCCTCGTACTAACCTTCCAGACCTCACTATCAATCTTTCCCACCGCAAAATCACTCCAGGGCTGTTTCTACACACAGTTATTCACACAAACAGCATGTGTGCACGTATAACACACACCCACACACACACACACACGCACGGAGAGAGAGAAATCAAAGTGGAGGACAAAGACAAGATAGGGATATTAAATCACTGAGACAGGTTTGCACTCGTGTGATATCATATAAAGTCTAAATATATATATAAATATATATATAAATTATATATATATATAAAAAAATACACACACACACACATACATACATACGTGTGTGTGTATATCAAATATTCTATTCAACCTATAAATACACTATTAACATCAGTAATATATATATATATATAAAACATTATAAATATACTACGTGCAGTTTCTGTATCTGTGTGTCCCGGCAGGGGAAGAAATTAAAGCAAAACCAACAAATTGTCGTAAGCTGGTGTTCAGTGACCCTCAGCACACATTCGACACGACGAACAACGCTCTTCCTAAAGATTTTCCTTCATCCAATGTGGTGGTGGTGGTGAAGAAAAGCGGTCTGACAACGTTGGCGTAGATTTGACAAGTGTGAAATGCACAGCATATGATTTATATCATTTTCATCTTCATCGAACCACAGAGACCTCGTGGATGGGGGCGGGGCCATCATGGAACAGACCACTCCCGTTCAGGATAGAAATGCTTCGTCACAGGATAAAAAGGAGAAATCAGGCAGAACTTGGACTTGGTACTGATTCAAGGCAAGAGGACTGGTTTGTGTGACAGCAAAAATAAATACCCCCTCCAAGCACCAGCACCACATGGCATAGCCACTCTTTTTTTTTTTTGTCATTTGTCTGTGATTCACTGATCAAAATGTTTCACTTCACACATTAACACTGCATGAATGCACAGGGAGAACACAGAGGGAGAGCAGAGCAGAGCAGGAAAACTCTAGACAAAAAAAAAAAAAAAAAAAAAGTTTCTTCCGTATACAGTGTATGCATAATGCAGAGAGAGAACATTACCCTCTCCTCGTGCCGATGCTGAGTCTCGGTGTGTTTGTCTTTCTCTGGCATGATCTGCAGTGATGAGGATCGAGGCTACACACACACACACACACACACACACACACACACACACACACACACACACACACACACACACACACACACACACACAGCATTTTTATTAGCGCAGAGGTCATTTTTCAAGGCATATAAACAACAAATGAAGCCATAAAGATAAATCATAGCCTTTACTCTCTCTGTTATCAGTACCGCTTTGAGTTCTGTCTTGTGAAAATGTTAATTAGAATGTGAATTAGTATCAAGTTCCTGAACAGTTTTTCATTTTAATAGCAAATAAGAATAATGATAAGGAACATATTAAAATGATGATTAAATTAAATGAGCCTTCGCTTTCATTTTTTTTTTAAAGGCATCTTAGATTGAACGAGTCAGAATCGGACTGTAACGACTCCATCGTGCAAATTAGATGGTGATTTCTTTGTCGCGTTTCAGCGGAAGGGGAAAAAATTTCCGTGAAAGCTGACCGTGAAGATGGAAACTTTGGAAATGTAGGAAATCCGGTTATATTTGGACGTCCTCGCGTGGAGCTGTGAAGGTGTGTGAACGTGAGTGTGAGAGACTCACAAAGTAGCAGCTGTTGACGAACCCACAGGAAGGAACGTTCGCGTCAGAGGAAGAGGAGGAGTTCGAAGAGAGGACAGGGGCGGGGTCCAGACACGTCGAGGAGGGGGCGAGCGGGACGGGGTCGGCGGAGCCGTCTGACGTGGTGCTGTCTGAGCGGCAGGACGCTCCGAAAAACACTTCCGCGTGACATGCCTAGAATAACGGACGCAGACAGAGCGACGTACACTATTTAACACCGCGCTACAATGTACAAAAAAATTATTATACAGATGTAATATGTTCAATCACAATTACAGAAGACTCCATACACATGGCACAGGTGAAGTTTTTAAAATGTTGACGCTTAGACATCAATAACAAGAAACTTCTTTTAAACTCAACTATTCACCCGATTCACGATAACCGGTTCTCAAATTGATTTTCCCCGTGACATTTAAGTAAATAAATGAAGAAAAAACAAAAAAAAAAAATTTACCCAACATTTAATTTCCTTTTCATCACTTTAAATATTCGTTCTGTTAATTTATACCGCGATTCATCGCTGAATGAAACAGCGAGTGTTTCTGCCCCGAGGTCCGCGCTGTGAAACGATGACGATGAGGCTCGTGCTTAAACACCGCGTGACTGACGGTTACCTCAGGTGACGCGGAGGACACTGGTAATCGAAGTGAGAGCTCATTTCCCATTCTTACGTTCTTTAAAACGTCTCGGGAGTTTGTTTTTCTTGAAGTAGATTAAAATTGCAGAACTTAAGCGGTGGTAGAAAGACGTACAAGACTTTTTATACAAACAAACGGAGAAATAGAAATCTTTCTCTGTCATGGGGAGGGTTTTCCCAGGCTGCCACACAATATCAGCAGCAGCCTATTTGTCGTCAGTGACGGTCACATGAATGGTGTGTGTTAACCGACGGTTCTATGTGCTTGTGTATTTTGTAGACGAATAAATAACCTTTCAGCCGGCTAACTGCAGTACGAGCGTGAAATTGCTCAGTTTTCTAATGTGTGTGCAATTTATTAAACAGAATAAGCTTTCATGCGAGTGCCCGAAGCTGCTCACAATAAATGAAGTGGAAATAATTGAATTTTGGACGGAGAACAGACGAGTCATTTCGTGTTCGTTTGTGAATGTGTGTGTACCTCTTGGTCGGGAGTGGGTGAAGGAGAACGCGAGCCCAGTGAGTGTTTGCGTGCGTCGTGGTGAGGGACGGTCGGTGCGGGATGGCACGGTCCGGGTCTCTCCCACTGTGTGGTGCCGGTGGGAATGTGCCAGTAATAAATGCCAGCCATGTCGGTCATCATCTTCCATCCTGGAGGCAAGTCTGGGTCCGTCTGGAATGACCGCTCTCCCCAGATATCTGCAAACACACACACACACGTTATAGCAAAATATAATGTACATTGTATATCAAGTACTTTTCAGTACCATCAAGTACTACAATTCCAGTAAAAGCATCTGAACTTGAATAATTCAATCAGTGGTCACCTGTTGCTTGGTCATTTGTTAGAACACTCCCTGAATACCAGCAAACGTGTTACACACACACACAAACACACACACACACACACACACACACACACACACACACGTCAGTTGTCCTGAGAGCAGCTGAGGATTTTCAAACATATTTCCTCCGTTAGTAAGTGTATTAGTCACGTAATGACTACTACTGTAAATGCAAACCACAATGACACACACACACACACACACACAGCACACAAACAGGCAATGTAAGAGGAAGGGCTCTGGTCTGGACATGTTGTGTGAGGATGTGGTTTCTGGAACGAGTAACTAAAAAACACCGGGTGTGTGGAGAGGCATTGAAAAAATGCGCCGTAAAAAAAAAAATAGATGTACATTACCGATCTAGCGAAAAGCGCACTGCTTTATTAAGTACGTTAAAGAAACAAGACGGAAATGATACAACTGCGTGCAAACAAATCATGATGAAAAGTACAAGAGGGAAGCGCCTGACGCAAAAAAAATAAAAAATAAAAAAATGATCCGGAAATAGAGACATCGTTTAAAAATTCTGTGGCTTGCTGACATTTTGAACAGGAGCTTGTGGTCCAGAGAGACTACACAGATCTCTCTCGCTCTCACACACACACACACACACACTTCAGTGTCAGAGACTGAAGTTGTACCATGACCTAAATAACAAAAGGGTTAGAATTAAAAAAAAAAAAAAAAAACAGACAAGAAAAATGGCTGCAGTGAATGAACTTGACCAATCAGGCGTGCAAGTCTTCGTTTTTAAAAACAAGAAAATCTTCCTACTGAAATCCATAATCGGACTCAGAAGTCTGATGTTTACTGAACTTATCTTTCCGCATTCGCGAGCTCACAGGCGCGTGTGATTGGCCAGCGCCGCTGTGATTGACAGGTGACCGCGAGCACGCCTCCCATCAGAACCAGAATCAGAAACATGCACGTAGTGTTTGGTATCCAAACTCCAAGGAGGGTGTGTCGAGGAAAAATAAAGCATGCGGGAATGAGCAATGGGAATGTAACACTCCCGAAACACCTGTATCACAGCGTCACGCAGCTGAAGACCACTTATTAATAGTGACGAGACATCACGAGGGAAAAGTGCATCATGGGATTTGTAGTCCCTGTTGCTTAAGCCTTCACTGCCACATAACTCATGACCTTCACACATTAAAATAACCAAACCCAATACAGTGGTCTTGATCTGGGATGTTGTTTTGACGGTCACCGTGTTGCTAAAACACAGGAGGCAGAAACGGAGCAGGAGTCTCATCTTTTTGCATGCGTCACACTTTCTATTCCTCTCCGCTCCTCTTTCCTTCATCGCGCTCCGTTTCTCTCTCGTTCTGCAGTCTATAAAGCAGCAGCAGCTTGAGGGGGAGGGGAGAAACGAGCTTTTTCACTGCTACGAGCTGCACATGCACGCACACGCGCACGCACACACACACACAGCATGTTAACGAGCACGAGCACACATGAAGCACAAAGTTTGTATTCAGCTCACACGCCTGTGACACTCGTTCACCCTTCGTTCATCTCTCTCCCTCATGCGCTCCTCACTTATGGCTGAGTCTGTGAGCATGCATAAGCAGACGAGGTGCTACCTGCGCAGATTAGCATCCACACACACACACACACACACACACACAAACACGCGCAGTACCTACCCTCATAATTCACTATGACAATGGCCAACATGTAGTCTTTACCCAGCATCATGACTGAATAACTGAGCAGCGTCTAAAGCGCAGGAGCACATGGAGGAGAGAAAGAGAGACAGAGAGAGGACAGGGAGGGAGGGAGAGAGAGAGAGAGAGAGAGAGAGAGAGAGAGCGAGAGAGAGAGAGAGAGAGTGGGGGCGGGGC
>JAQMYM010000013.1:2583652-2596617 GCA_030014255.1 Parauchenoglanis ngamensis
TTAAAAGAGCTTGAGTTTACAATATTCGTGTCCATGTCTATTATTTGATTCTGTCGTCCACTAAAACCCTTTTAAATAAAAAAAAACATTTGCGCTTTCGGGGAAATGTTCTTGTGCGATTAAATGCAATTAATCAAGATGAATGAATTACAAAGCCTCTAATTAATTAGATTACATTTTTTAATCGAGTCCCACCCCTAGTTTTAACCCAACCACGCTTTGCATCCTTTAAGCCAGCGGTTCATGTTCATGACCTGTGGAACTGGAGATCAATTTGAGACGCACCCGAAAACTTGGACCAAGCCAAGGCAAGATAAACAGCCCAAATGTGCAGAACTGTTAGCCTACAGCAAACATCAAGCTCTTTAAACCACTATTCCGTGGTTTGTTTTCTTTTTAATACGACAAATCATTCCTGTGTCCGCTTGCTCCAGCAAATGTTCAAATACTGTTCAAATAAATAATGAAAATATTAGCTTTGTGGAAGTACAGTAACTCTAATATAGCCTCAGTATGGGGATAAAGCTAACTAAAGGAATACAGTGTGACTGAGGATTAAGTGTGTGGTTGAAATGGAGCTTGGGCCACGTCTGTTCCTGTTGAGGAGGATCATTAACCATCTGTGCTCTTTTTTACTTTTTACCTCCTGCTCTGTCTAGGCTGGGGGTCAGGACCAAGACTATTTGTGTGTGTGTGTGTGACCTCTGACCCCAGACTGCCACAGGCTCAGTTCAGTTCACAGTGAGGGCTTAACTGAATTGCTGAACTACGTCGCTGGACCAATGATTCTATTAGTGGTACTTTCTACTACTAAGTACTCGGTTGAGCTGCTGAAACTGCATCCTACAGTCTTAACTAAATATTCCTTAGTGTCAGGACCGAACAACTTCCTGTCTTCATCTTTAATCCTAATATGACCCCAAGTTCTCTCTCTCTCTCTCTCTCCTGTTTGGTAGCAGGACGATCCAGTTCATCACCTTTCACAGAGACGACATACTTTCTGCAACACACTCACCTAAAACACACAGTGATACTCTACATATACTATAGACCATATATGAATCACTGATGGAGTTCGGCGACGAGGCCCGAGACGTACGCTGTAATCAATTCTGCATTCAGCTGCTTACAGAAGCATCAATACAAATGTTCTGAAGCCATAAAGGCTGCGTTTGTACAAATCCATAGACATGTTTTGTTTACATTCAATCAGACTTTTTGGGTGACAGTCGACAGATTGATGTTTTATTAGAAACGGGGCTACGTGGTGTTATTCCTGCTACAGTGATATCTGATCTTATTTATGAGCTGAAGCTGTTTAACCACATTTAACACAGGAACAGAGAGAGTCAGCTGCGTACAGTGAGTCATAAAATAGAGAAAGGAAAAAGAGAAAAAATGAAAGAAGGAAGGAAGGAAGGAATAAAAATGAAAAAGGGAAGAAAGGAAGGAAGAAATAAAAATGAAAAAGAGAAGGAAGAAAGGAAGAAATAAAAATGAAAAAGAGAAGGAAGGAAGGAAGGAATAAAAATGAAAAAGAGAAGGAAGGAAGGAAGGAAGAAATAAAAATGAAAAAGGGAAGGAAGGAAGGAAGGAAGAAATAAAAATGAAAAAGGGAAGGAAGGAAGAAATAAAAATGAAAAAGGGAAGGAAGGAAGAAATAAAAATGAAAAAGGGAAGGAAGGAAGGAAAAAGAAAGAGGTAAAACAGAAAGAAATGTGAGAAGAGAGATAAATTGGACAGCTCTATTTGTGACTGTGAATGGAGGAAGAGGAAGATGAAGAGGGGAAATGTACAGTTGCAGCACAGGTGAGAATTGTACTGAACTGTATTCACTGTTGTGGTTTTAGGTTCATGGTGAGTAAAGTGTGTTCGTACAGTACAGTTAGTGAAGACTGGCGAGTGTTTGGCCGCTGCGGTTCAGTGAACAGAGACAGACAGTTTACTTACTTCTGCAGTAAACACTGACTGCGTGCTCCTGCACAATGGCAACATCGAACGTGTTGCCCAAAAAAAACAAAATTCAAGACTTTAACTTTGTTCAGTCCGAGGTGCCTGATTAACATCAGCAGCCCCTGTGCTGCCCCCTGCTGGAGGACGTCCTGCGCTATAATGTGGAGGTGCTGCTCAGGATGTATTACACGCACGTGATGAAACACTTTATACATGTGGAACGATGTCTTGTCATAATTCAGTGGCTTTACAGATCAGCTGTGTGAATGCGGGCTTGTTGCCAAGGCGACCGGGGCTGTTTCCCTGTCAAAGGAGGAGGAAATGCACACTCACTCACACGTACACACGTCTGATCAGAGCACGTCTCCGTCCCTGCTGAGGCCAGGGCTAGCCTAGCGGCCTGAAGGCAAACCCGATCATCATGGCATGCTGCAGTCTCTCTCTCTCTCTCACACACATTCCCAAAGTCTTTGAAGAGCGCTATTTGTAGCATGCTTTGAACATCAATACGGCTTGGATGCTGAGGAAACCACAGCGCCGGAGGGTTTATTGTTCCTCTGCATCAACACACCAAAATCAACACTTCACCTAATTCTGGATCAGGTGTGTGAGAGAGCCGGGGGATCCTGCAGCCCGACACCGCTGACATGACGTTCTCAACTGAGTTCTAGCAACTACTTTATTTCTTTCGAGCAAATGGATAGGATTTAAAATTTAAAATTTAAAACAAAAGAAATAAATAAAGAAATCACCCACCATCATGTTAACATGGTTGAAAAGTTTATTTTTGATTAGACCTTCAACGGAGAACTCCAGTCACAGTCATGTTGTGTAATATCATACGTCTTTTAGCTATCTGCTGTTGTTTTTAGCTGTGAAATGTCTGACATCATTTTAGTCACGGATACAGAGGACGTCGTGGTTACGTGGAGTTCCGGGCGCAGGAACGTCGGGAGATTTTAAAGGACGCGGACGAATCTCGCGCTTCCTTACGCTTCTTCCTCGCTCTTCAGGACTGTGTGCTACAGGAAATAAAATCACAGCGGGCTGGAAATTCTGAGCGAGCTTGAGTTGTCCAAAAACCTGAGCCTGATTTGGATGCCGATCTGAACCGCTCACAGTGCTGCGGCGCGCGTGTCGTATCAGGCTGATTTACTCAGTGTATCCGGAGGAGCGTTCAGTTAACTCTAAGTCTTTTTCTCTGAGCTCATCTTTAAGCTGAAGGTTGTGTTCGTCTCGAGGAAACGCTAAGCGCAGGGACGTGGAAAATAAATAAACAGTTCAGTTTGCGTATCACACAGCGATGTCTGAATGTCTCGATTTGGGATGAACGGGAGACGCTCAGAATACGTGACGAACATTGAGAAGCAATCGACTCTTTCAGCTTTCCCCTCTCTCGGTCTGCGCTAATAAAACTACAGCCATCATAAGCCTTAAGTTAGGAGTGTAAACACTGTTTTCCCTCGACTGTGAGATAATAATAATAATAATAATAATATATAATAGTTACCGTAATCATCATCATCATCATCATGGACGCACAATATTTCGTAAGGCATCGGCACAGACGAGGCTATGCAATAAAATTACGAACCCGTAGAAAACAAAGGAAAAAAAATGTTTTACTATGTACAGATTGATCAAGTGCTACTCCGCTAGTGGTCCACAGGGGAGGGTGTAATATCGGCGTGGGTGAGTTTGCGCGCGCGTCAGGCTTTGTCGCAACTCTCGTGTCTAAAGTGATAGCGGACAGGAGGGCCGGGCAGATCCTCGTCCCCGTCCGTCTCGGGTGCGAAAGACACAGTGAGGTCGACGTACTTCCTGTCTGCCGACGGCTTGATCAACTTCTGCATGCTGCACAGAGAAAAGACACAGAGAGGTGATCAGTTAAATCTGTGACATTTCATTCTGGAAAGCAGTGCCTGTGACGTAGCGATGTCTTACGTCAGTTTGAGTCTCTTGCTGTGTCCAGGCATGATGGGTACGTAGAGCATCTTCACTCCATGAACTACCATGGTGGGCTCAATTCCGTACTTCTCCTGATGACAGAACACAAACTTTAAATCACTCGCCACGACAATACTGAACGGCAACGGGATCATTCTGGAGAGCCAGGAGGAATTCCTTTCTTTATTCACCGTATAATAGGCGTGCGGCGATTTTCTTAGGGAGAGGATATGTTTAATCCGAAGCTAAGTGACAGCAAGTCACTGGATTGAGCTCATTGTGAATAACAAGGGAGAGAGAGTATGCCAGGACCAGAGCTGTCACAATAACCACAATACTTATAAATAATAATCATTATTAGTAGTAGTAGTTGTAGTTACAAGTGGATGACATTTAAACACAAATAAACTCTGCTTCTGTTAAATAATTAAAAATCTGTAGTATGTGATGTGAAAGTAACATGTACTCTCTAACAGTAACAGTAAACACAGTACAGTTTTATACCTCTTATATTACAGAAATTGATCAGTGTTATGTATTCAAGAAATTAATCCAGGTCCACAAGAAGTATTCAAATGGGTTAAAGTCAGTGGGTGCAAAAAGACGCGACAGTGTTTTTACCATTCAGCGACTGGTTCTGTGATGTGACTTACTCTGACGGCATTGATGAAGTCAGACAGGGTGAAATCTTCATGCCCTACAATGGACCAGCGATCCCAGATGGAGAAGGCGATGTCATCTCTAACAAAGAGAGAGGGAGAAAGGGATTGAATGAGAAATAGGAGGAATAGCATTACTGCAAGACAAATACAAAGTGTTCATGAATCTCTCGCTCTCGCTCTCTGCGCTACCTGATCTGCGTCCTTTTGACCCGAGCCGTCTCTGTTAGGACCATGACAGGGATGGCCAGGTTGAAGAAGCAGTTTTTAAACGACTCAAAGCCATAGCCGCCTAAGACTTTGATCATCTCCAACGCCACCTGCAGGTAAGAAATCCAAATGTAGTTAATCGAGCCAAGCCATGACACAGTGCGCACATGAACTGATAACACAGATTTTGGGTGAAATATCAAATAATAATATCCCAACTGACTGATCATATTTGGTGCTATGTTTTGGTTTTCGATAAATCCCGGCTTTATCAGGTAGACACGGACAGAGAGTAGACCTTACCAAGCCGGCGACGGTGGCGGTAGCCGTGGCGATGGCGGGGATGATTTTGCCGGCGATGCGCTTGGTCTGCAGACGATCGGCAGCTTCGATTGCGTACATGTGGGCTCTCAGGGCTGACGCCGACTCCACGAAATCCAAATGACCGTTCGTGTCGTCGTCCTTCTCAAAAAGCAACGGTGTCATACGCACGCCCTCTATAGAGGAGAGAGAAAAAGATTGATATGAGAATGTACGGATGTCCTACGTCACTCGACTGGGGTGTGTTAAGCAGACGTATTGTATGTTCAAGCTTTTTATTTGAAAGGTGTATGTGCGTGTGTGCATTTGTGTGTGTGTGTGTGTGCGTGTACCTGGTGTAAAACCAGATGTGATGGCCTCCTCCAGATGCAATATGGCTTCCCTTTCCTCCTCACTGCTCACCGTCAGCTTCATCTGATCAGGCTTCTTAACTGTTTCATCTGTTTCTATATGCTAATACACACACACACACAAAATATATACATATTACTGCACACAGACTGAATCTATACTCATACTGAATTCTAGTTTTCTATGATTAATAATGACTATTTTGATATATTTTCATTGTGAAAAATAACATCTGGACAGCTGTGAATTACTGCTGAGCAAGTCTACAGCAGATTTTCTTTTCACAGAAATCTGGAAAACTGTGTCACGCACTCTCACATGACCATAGGAATTTTCAGGAATTAGACACCTTTTAGAATATCATTCATCTTGCACCAACCCATAGCATGCAGTTTTCATTACAGAGGTCATCCTGAAACGCTAACTGATGGATTTAAAATGTATGAGGTACGAGCGGATACCTTCTCTGCCGGCTTGTACTCTGGAACCTTGACTTCAGCCAAAACACTTGCCACAGCCTCATAACTGAGGTCCTATTGTCAAAAGAAATATAGAAATCGTGACCACAGTGAATAAAAAAAAACAAAAACTGTGCATTGTAAATGTTGGGACGACGACGACGACACACTTCACCTTTTCTGAATACGGAATGTTGTAAATTCCTGCAAACAGCCGAGCCGTGCTGACCACGAAACCAAAGTGCCTAAAGTAAATGAGGTTATACGAATAAAATATATCATATAGTCGGTTAAATGGATCAGTTCCATTAATCTTGGAACTAAATCTGCTTTCACTCACAGCTGGTCTTTGAGCTCAAACTCGATAGGGGATGGAGGTCGCTTGGGAGACTGCCAGAAAAGAGCTGGAGGGGGGAAAAAAACGACAACACAAACAATCGATCAGTTTGGAATGAGAGCAGACGTTTCAGCCGGTGATGCTTAACATCTCTGATGACTCTAAGCACATCCTGGGACGTGTGAGACACTTACTGCCGTCTTTCAGCCGTGTATCCAGTGGAAATGAGTGCAGTAGTTGTAGTGCCTGAAATTAAACGTGCATGTTATTAACATGTAATAAACACAATATGGTATAGTTACTATGCTGTTATTACATCAAAAAAAGTCCACAATGCATTTCTAATTTCACACTAGCATTAAAAAAAATAAATAAATAAATAAAATTTAAAAAAAAAGAAAAAAAAAAAGAGCACGTATTTTAAGAGTGGCTCTTAGAGTTTCAGTCTGGTCCTCCTCGTGGTCTGCCGTGTTTCAGAGTAGCGTTAGTGCCGTTTTAGTGCTTCCTGTAACTGTACCTTTCTCTTGAAGTATTTGTCGAATTTGAGGCGAGCGAAGGCCAGGCAGTGCTCCCAGCGTGTGGGGCGATGTCGCAACACCTTAACGACTTGAAACGCTCCCTCCATGCTCTCACCGGCTTTCATCCTCTACAAAACAAACAGATAAATACACAGACATCCGCATGCATTGAGAATAAGTACTAGAAATATTATTTCATTTAAAAACTCTCCCTTACCTGTAATACAGCTACAGCGGACACGTGCTTCTGCCAGAACATGTTGTACATGGAGGGCTTGTGAGAGAAGGCACTTTCGAACTAAACAGGAAGCAAAAATCAAATCAGAACAAAAACATGTATTTGGCTCCGACAGCTTACACAGGAAACTCGTTAGTGTTCATCACACATATGCTAGGGTTGTGTAATTAAGTTAAAAAGACACGCCAGTTTTCTCTATGCTTTTTATACCTCATTTGAAGATAGTAGCAGTTTAATATACCAGGGTCTGATCCTGTATTATTTTTTTTAAACTTGGAAGCACAAATAAAAATGGCATCATAGAGTCCTGTTAAATATAGTGTGTGTGTGTGTGTGTCTGACCTTGTCCCTGGCCCACTGTATGGTATGCTCGATCACAGCGGGAAAAGACTTTAGAGTGCAGAATGGTATCTCCTCCTCTGGTGGATCTCTCTACACAAACAAAACTCAATCAGCTTTCAAACATAAATATACACTCAGTTCACACGTAAACGCATGCGCGCGCACACACACACACACCCACACTTACATGGCTGTTATAGGACTCTGTCAGGTTTGGCACAATGACCTCTGTGTGACCTTTCGTTCCCATGGTCCCCGAGTCGAGTAACGCTTTCTGATTGGACACGCACCGACTGTGAAGGCACAAAGAGACATGCTGTTTCACCGTTGCTTGTGATGTTTTAATATGACTTATATGCTAAAATTTACTACTCAAGGATTTTAACTCAATTTTGTACTATTTAAAGTACGTTTAAAGGGTCTCTGACCTGTCCACGTATCTCCGAGCCTCCACGTTGTCCAGGGCAGTGATGACCAGACTGAGACGTGAGTAGAAAGTGTCGCTGAACGTCTCCTCCGTGGCAGGACACACCTTGTGCAGGTTAGCGTCTATGTGGAGCTCAGGATTAATGTCTAACGTGACCGCGGCTGCCGTGATGCTTTTCGGCTTCTACACAGGGAAAGACACAGACGGGCAGGTAGACGAGTAGATAAGTAGACTGACACAGACTGACTCATTAAATCGTTTAAAAAAATAGATAATTGACAAATTGTGATAAATAATCATAATGAATATAATATAAAGGGCAGATGCTAAAAACAAAACGGAGTAAAGGAACTAAATTTTAAAAACGTACGAAAAAATGAACGAATGAATGAAAAATAAAGCGCAAATAAACAAAACTTTACAATGAATGATAACAAAAGCGAACAAACAAATGAACAACTTAAAAAAAATCAAAGAAATTAAAACACAAAATACCATACTATAACATGTTATAATAAAATAGAATGAAAATAAAACACTAAAAATAAAAAAATTATTAATAAGCTTAATTAAGGACTCGATGGACATTTAATGTAAAAATGTAAAAACTTTCTAAATTTTGTTATTTAAAAAAACGAAAAAATAAGGGACTGAAAATAAACGTAAAAATTCTAAAATGAGAAATAAACGTTTAAAAGAAACATAAAAATGAACGAATGAATAAATGAACAAAAATAAACAGATAAATAATAAACCTTGAACATTCAAAAAATAAGAAATAAAGCTTTAAAAATGAATAATAAATAAATTAATTAAACAACGTAAACATAACATGAATAAAAAATGGAATTAATGAAAAATGCATTTAAAATGAATGACTGAAAAGAAAATAAATGTAAAATTGAGGCTGGATGGACGGACGGACGGACGTACCTGTATATGATGAGGTCTGAAGAGAAACTGGCGGTTGAGGTTGGACTTCTCTATAAGATCTGGATCCGTGATGAAAACCTGTGAAAAACCACAAACAGTAACAACTCATAAACGACACATTCTTCATTAACACTTTGTGTATCCGCTCCACGCGTTGACCTATGACCCTACCTCCCCTGAGTGTCTGGTCAAGCCCACCCCGAGCAGTGCAAAATTCTTCAGCATCTCACAGCCTATAGCGCCACAGCCCACCTGCAGGGGGAAAGAACGACGATACGCCAATGATGGGTGTAACTCTGTGTTAATCCGTACATTACACAACACAACTCACAGTCAGCACTCTCTCCAGTACCGCTTATCATTCGGCATATTCATACAGGGACAACAATCCAGCTCACATTGTAATGCAGAGTAAATTACTGCACTTGTTTTGCAGATCGTCAGTGAGCGCCTCGGCAGCGTATTACACAATGACTCACTCACCATGAAGACTCGAAGCTTGTGCAACTTCACACAAAACGACTCGCCGATACAGGCCCTCAGAGCGTCGTATCGATCTCCCCTGCATACACACAAAAACACAAATTATAATGTTTGTAAACATCACTTAAGAACGGACATGATCTTATAAGGTTATATTACAACTCTAAGCATGACTGGAGTGGATATCTGACAGGAATACACTCATGCACGGGTTTCTGACTTATTAAGAACACCACCTGGAAGGTAGCCAGTGTGTAGGCAACACAAGGGTGGGGTGGGTTAGGGTCATGCCCCAGAAAAATACATCACTTCATGCCACAATATCATTTTCTTTATATTCTAAACTATGAACATGTTTTAGCTTGTGAAAAAGTGAAATTTGACGGTAATTTGGAACAGCCTTCTGTTTTCAGTTGCCAATACGTGTGACTGAGTGTGTGTTTGGACATATGGACATGTTGTCCAGGAGCCAGCTTTACAGGAAAAAAACAAAAACAAAAAAAACCTCACCTAGGTTCAAACTCCTCTACAGGAAGAGACAGCAGGGGTTGGACCACTTCTAAGGCATCCAGATAAAACTACAAACAGACAAAAATAATTAATATGCCTTGCTCAGACATGGTATTAGAATCAGTATCTGGTGATCAATCACAACAAACGGACAGCTGAGTCGGACGTCTGTTTACAATGTGTGTCTTACATGTGACCAGGCAGTCACCGACGCATCGTGGTTGCACTGCTCTCTGATCACCTCCGTAAAGTGCTTTGAGTGAACTCGAAAGCACTTTTGTTATGAACAGGATCATATACGACATCTGTGTGTCACAGGAACAGCAGAACATCTTGAGGGTGAACTTGACCTTTGACCTACCCACTGTTGAAGCGGCGTGAACTTTCCGGTAAGAGCCTTCAGCACTTCCTGACTAGCGATGCCTCCCACGGCCGCTGCCAGAGGAAAGAGGCAGCCTCTCGCACAGCGTGACACACACCTCACTAAGGACGGGTTCACACTCACCTGGCAAACACGGACGCAAACGTACAACAGATATGTTACGGTTAATATGGAAACTGTCCGGCTGAAATCGCTAACGAGAACTGCCTTGGATAAACAAATGGAAACTCACTTTGTTTTTAAGCGTCCCATGGACCTCCTCGGTAATCTTCAGCAAGAGATCCGCCTCCTGCAAACAGCTAAAGAGAGCGACGACACAAAGACCATATGATATAGAAAGAAAGAACAAACCAGAACAAATATAAAATAAATCATCATTACCCTATATTGGGCAGTCTGTTGTGTTGTTCCTGGAAGACATCCAGGGCGATCATAGTGGCGTGGATCTGCAGCGGTGCCTGATGGGAAACGTCATCAACACAATGAACAGAATTCCACGGTTCCATGACGAAACACTTACACACTTTTGGAGAAGCAGCTCTGGCGCTTGAAAAGACGCTACACATAGCAAACGTTTTCTATACCTCAGGTTTGCTGAAGTCTGGAATAAGTAGCTGTGGGCTGTGTAACTGTTGCTCCAACGTTTCCTGCACACAGACACAAAACTGAGACTACAGACTTGTGCAGACATTAGATGAGGACATCATCAAGCCAATAAATCAACGAGGTTCACGTACGAAGCTGTAGGTTTTGGGGGTCTTGACTGTTCGAAAGATTCCACCATGGAGATACGGCTGGAAGGATGACGCATCACCGATTGCAAAACTGTACGGAGAGATAACTACGCGCACACACACACGCACACACACACGCACACACACACGCACACACACACGCACACACACACGCACACACACACGCACACACACAGTGCTTTGCCTGTAAGTCCATACAATCCATGGTGAGAAATGAAGCTCTGTTTTCTGTGGTTTTACTGCTCGAGATGAACTTTGCTGTACAAGCGTCCCTTCTTGCATTGTGTGTAGGCGAGGAACATAAAGAAAGAGCGAGATGAGATGGTCAAGGCATTACAGTCCCCTGTGATAAGGATCTGCTCATCTCAGTGTGTACAAAGAAAGTCTTCAGGTCACCTTTCCCTTTCACATTGATGATCCCTCGACACGAGCACATGTAGCCCAGAGTCTGGAGGATCCAACTCGTTTCCTCGGTTACCTGCAATGTAACGATCACAAAAGAATTCTGAGATCGATATAAAAAAATAATTACACAAATTGTATGAATGTAACTATAAATGATGCCTTTATACATCACTGGTCATCTTGAGACTTTTCTATATGAAATGATCGACTCTGTCAATCTTTAATTCCGGAAATTGTTTTTAACATTTTTATTGTTTATTGCTGGATTCTTTTTCAAAGTGACAAAATAAATGAAAAAACAACATAAAAGGCTAAGATAAAAGCACGAAAATAACCAAATACATATCGAATTCTGCCATGAAAACGTGGTTTATTGATAGCAGAACAGCATGTACCTGTATTTTCCCAAGAACCCCAGTGCTTTCCATCCTACTGGCCACGTTCACTGTGTTACCCCAGATATCATACTGTGGTTTTTGTGCTCCGATTACCCCTGCGATTACGGGGCCATGGTTTATTCCTGAAGGGGATCAAACACACGACTTTCTTAACCTTCTAGTTCCGTTTAGTACTTATTATTGAATGTTTTATAGCAATATGATCGTCACATAATGTCAAAATACAGTTCTTATCCCAAAGCATGTTGGAATTTCTGATTTAATATTCTTTAACAGCACAGCCAGGAGAGTCATTCCGACTGCAGCAGAAATGATAGGTTTGCATTATTGACCCTGTTCTAATATGTTATCGTTCCTATAGTAACAGCTCACAGGGAGTTGTATGTTGCGCGGTCTGCATGATCTGAGACTAATAATAAATGGCTTAAAAAAAAAAAAAAAAAGGTGTTGTATGACAAATGAGTGCATGACCGTTGATGTTGTCTGTGAGATGTTTCTTTTTGAAATTTTATGGAAGGAGTCTCCAGTGTAAGCACTTTGTAATAGTACGGGCTCCAAACCTTCCTCTCAATTCTACAGTATTTATGGCAATAGATCCAGAAAAACCTTCCTCTGCTTTGCAGTGCTTCTTATAGCTGCTGTGTGCAGGTGGGTGTGTAATAAGCGATGCAGGAAATGTGACGGCAACAAAAATCACCTTTTGCTTTCCGACTTGCAAAGACCAGCTATTTTTATCTTGTTTATTTCAGTGATGTGAATATAATCTGTGCAATGCCCAAATGATTTTCCTGTTGATTAGAGGTCTGAACTCAGCACACAAAGTTTCATTTTAGAATAGTCATGCTTACTTGTTCTACTATCAGTACAAACTTGGGTTATTTTGACTGGAATAGAACAAAAGGGCTTACAGCTTTATACTGAGCTTTGATGCTGCTTTGTGCCAGTGGACTGCAGTGTTGTTACTGGTAAGGAGTCTGATTACCCATTTATCATTATATATTATATATCAGAGATATATTATCCTGAGAGGGCTTGATCCCAGAGAGCCTCCAGCTGAATAGGCATCATTTACAGGGGACTGGGAAAAGATGAAGTCCAGTGTACACTACCAGTCAAAAGTTACCTACTCTTTTTCATAGGTTTTTCTTTATTTTTTTTTGCTTTCTACGTTGTAAAACATTACAGAATACATCAAAACTATGAAACAACACGTATGGCATATACTGAATTATGTGGTAAACAAAAAAGTGTAAAAAAACCCAAAATGTTTCATATTTTAGATTCTTCAAAGTAGCCACCATTTACCGTGATGATACAATTGGCATTATCTTAACCAGC